>VZUI01047284.1:0-142728 GCA_013401135.1 Cettia cetti
TAAGCTCTGTTCAGCAATAACAAAAACATCTCTATGTTTTCAACCCTGTGTTCAGCACAAATCCAAAACACAGCCCCATATTAGCCATTGTGAAGAAAATTAACTACCCAAGCCAAAACCAGCACAAATCAGTACAGTCAGCATTGGTTCTGAGCTAGAATATGAGCATTTCTCTTGAAAAGAAGAGAGGTATTTTTGCATGAACACTGCTTTCTGCTGTGGATGTTTTTTAAGACTACTTGACATAGTTTCTCAGATGTTTTTAACTGGTAAGGAAAAAATTCCTACAGCCAGTAAAACAGCAAATCACTGGTTTTAGTTTTCTACAAAATAAAGGAGCATGTCACTTTGAACGAGCAAGCAGATTTTAAATGCTTTGATTTGGTTTGCACATATGAAAGGAGCATTAATTGCTTGTAAAGGAGCAAGACTACATTAGCTCTTTCTCAGGTTAAAAACCCCTTGGTAAAAGAAGACAGCAATCTAAAAGATGTGGAGGTAATGCATTTGAGTACAGAAGTTGGGCCATCACTTAGCAGCTAATTCTAAATATCTTGATGGTGCTGAGACAGAATCTCTCCAGCAGCAGCACCTGAACTCCATGTGTGTAGGTGACTCTGCCTTCTCATTGGTGCTTACTCTCCTCAGTTTCAGACAATTATGTCATGATCAGAAAGGACTTGTAAACCCAAAAGAATTCTCTACAGTTTCATACACAGAATGGCATAGATTTTGTAGAAGAGGATCAGAACCGTTTATAAAATGATGCTGTGAGAAGCTTCTAATAGGCTCTTAAAAGTAATCTGTTGTTTGTTTGATTTCCATATTCCTGATATTCCATGAGGTAGTCAGTTAGGAGACACATAAGTATGATACTTGTTCTCATGGGAATGTAACTCTGGTCAGTTAACTATTTTTTCCCCACCAGAAATCCATTGTACAAAATGACTAGGATTTTCCAGCCAAGTAGAAACATCAACTGAATTACAGGATAGTATTATGTGGGTGGCTTAAAATCTGGTTTTAGTCTCTGTAATAAGTAGATAAGACAGCATTTTGAACTTTAAGTCATCTTGATGGGAAGGAGATGCTCTTGAAACAATTTACCTCCTGAAGAGAGAGGTCCAGAGGGGAGTATGTTTTTACTGAAATACTCTACTGAGCTGCCTTATTGTGGTCCAAATCAAATGGATGAGATGTGGGGAAGCCTGCAGTTGTACTGCTGGCCATTAGCAAGAGTGTTTGTTGCTATGGGAACTACTGCTAAGAAACTGTACGGTGGGGGAAACAGAGAAAGGGGAGGGGGAACTGTGGAAGGACATTAAAAAAGCTATCCAGTTGTTACAGAACAAGAGACAATCTATATCTGATGCCTGTGAACCTCGTGGTCCAAAGTGGTTCATTTAAATAAATTCATGATTCCCAATTAATTCAGAAAATAAAATATTACTGAGGGACTGTTAATATCTGTGATGTTTCAGGCAAAGAACCAAAATGTTGGTGCAGTTTTCATCAGAATTTTAGCTATGCTTGACTAGGAAGTCATTACATCACATTTATCTGTTTGGATGGGGGAGACATTAACAGCCTTATGAATATTCATGTCGTCTGGTTAATTAAGTTAATTGTACTGCAGAAGTGCTTGCACTTCCAAGGACAGTTTTTTTCTCTACAATTTCTGTTTGGTACCTTCATCAGTCATGCTTTACATGACCTGCAGATACTCTGTTCTTACTGAGATGCTTTTGCACTTTTGGTGGGAAGGAGGTGGTAGGAAGTTGTTTGTAAAAAAAAAAATTGATTTTTTTGAACAGAATTACATTGTTGGAGTAATAAAATCTTCTTTGTTTCTGTAAAAAAAATGCTGAGGATAGAGATCCTGGAATTGTATGGATGAAACCTTTTCACATTAAATTGAGTAACTGAAATGAGAACTAAAAATTACTTACTAATTAAGTCTTAGTGACTTACTAATGTATGAGCAGTGCAAGTCATGGGCATCAAAGGTTTTTAGTCTCTGAAGTAATATGATAGGGTTCAGGGGAACAGTTGTTATTGGTAAATAATATCTTGAGCTTGCATAGGGGAAAGAGATTACTTGGGAGTATGAATAATGGCATTAAAACCATTATTGAATCATCATTTAAATCACAAAGGCTTGTGTCATTATTTTTGTATAACTTTTATCGTTGCTGCTTTGTTTATAGGCTGCATGTTTCAGGTTTGCTTGTTTGTGTTGGTTTGGGTTATTTTGTCTGGCATCCTGATTGTATAGGGCTTACTTAATGAGGCACATACTCAGTCATTATTGGGATCAAAACTGCTGCTAGGCATGTACTAAATCGAGTTTTTAGAGAACATGATGGTGCTTGCTCCCACAAAACTGTGCTGGGCCTAGTTCTTCAACTTGTGAAAGGGTGGATATGGTACTTTTGTTTTTGAGCATAGAACTTGTTTTATCTTCCTGGGAGTCCTGAAAGGGTGGGATTTTCCCTTGTTTACTTCTGCAAATGTTAATGAGCTCCAAAGATTTAAGAGAAGGATGCAATTACTTGTGCCTATCCTGTTTAGTAGGAATGAGATTTAAGTCTCATTAAAGTCAGTTTGAAGATTGGTACCGACTTCAGCTGTGGTCATTTGGTATCTTGCTGCCATCTGCATTGATAAATTACCCTTAAATCAGGATTGCAGCTTAAACTCATACCAAGCTTGATCTTCCAAACTATATTCCACCTTGTGCTCTTTTATTAGCTTGATCTTCAGTGAGAAGTGAAATATTTTTTTTTAGAATAGCAACTACCGTATTTTGACATTCAGGAAGTAAACATGATTTGCCTGACTTGTGACGATCTGCTGCTTGTGTGTGTGATTTCCTTTGTTTTGGAGACATACTCATAACAGTTGATAAAGGTTGTATAATTCTGATTGAAGGAAATATTTGGGTATTTTTGAGAAGTTTGTTAATTTAACATCTTTAGCCTACCTTCACTGGCAAAGCATGACTAGTTGGATCTGGAAGTTAAATCCCTGAAGTCATTCAAATATGGAACATATTTGGGCATATACGTGTAGTATTTTGTGAAGAATTGTTTTTAGGTCAAGTGTAGGGGGTTTTATAGTTTTGGGGTATCTGCTACCTTAAAAGATGTATCTCACTTCCTTCATATAGCAGGAACTCAGAGCTCCTCTCTCTGATGTTATGGCAGCTTTCCATGAATTACTTTCAGAGGCTGAGGTGCTCTAAGGACTTAACAGGTGATCTGTGAGATTCCCAGTTGTACTGCAATTTTTTATTTAGAGAAGTTATAGAAAAATATTCAAAGATATATTCCTGAATAAGAATGGCACGATGCCTTTAGAGCTTTGTAGTTATGTACATCAGTCTTTGCAAACTCAGTATTTTTTCCTACACTTCGCATGACATCAAAGCAGAATTTGGGATAAACAAAATTTTTCAATCTGGTACATGATGCTTTAAAAGTGTTTATTTGAATATTGAGTGCCTGATGTTTGACATGTGATAGTCTTTCCTCTCTTCTTTCCCCTTCTTTAGAAAGACAAGTAATTCTTCCATAAAACTTAGGGCAAATTTAACATCCAGATTTGTCTATTGCTGCTGTAGCTTATTAAATAATTCAAACAAGAAAATAATTTGAAAATCTGTGTGAGCTCATTTTTATATGGGAATGTTAGGTTCTAAACTGTTCTTTTGTAATTTTTGTTCTTTTAATTAAACTGTTATTGAATTATTCATCCCTTAATCCATGATATGAAGAAGTCAATATTCTGCCTGTTTGGTGGCAGGCCTTTATTTTTCCAGAGGTGAATTCTTTTGCTAAGCTGCTTGGCTAAGTGATGCTGGAAATGAGAAAAATCGATTTGAATTTTTTTTTAAGCTATACATATTTAGGAAAGACACAACTACTTCTTCTTCATGGTTTTAAAAATAAATTTATATTAACAAGTCAGCTGATGCACAGTATTTAATGTCCTAGGCATTAAAGCAGAAGGGCAAAATTTACATATATATCTCCATGTTTCTTACACAGGTGAAGTGCCTTGGCAGATCAATCATCACCAGTCATGGGCCTTCAGAGCTCTGCTTCTTTCTTTTACAAACTGACAGTTGACCTGCCACTCTCTTTCAACTCTGTGCTGACATTGCTGTGTTTTGACTTTTTCTTCTATTAGCCACCTGATTTACTCACTCCCTTGTTTCAAAATCTGCTCTTCTCTTCTCTCTGGTGGCTGATAGAATGGCTGCCAGTGTCCAGGCAGTGACAAATAAAAGTGAGATGGATCAGTTTTGGTGCGCTGAATGCAAGTCACCTCTTTGGCAGATGTCACATTCTGCCTTCCCTGCTTTTCAGTCGAGTTATTTGTGAAGCTTATGTGCAGTAATTAATTTTATTCACTATTCCTTCTAAGAATCTAAAATGTAGCCTGCAAGAAGCACAGCAGCTACATTCAACTAGATTAAATATCATTTGGCTTGGAAAATGTAGAGCTTTACACTCTCTGGGTATTATTTTACCAACCTAAAAATATTCCCAAATACATCTTATTAGATAATCTGCCTTCTAGTTCCTTAGTACAGAATTCGGTGTATAACGGTTATATAAGTTATTAAAGAGATGATTTAAAAAACCAAAAAAGGCAATATTTTGAAAAGCTTGTTCCTTCCCCCATTTTATTGTTTATGGCACTTATGAATGAATTTACAGATAAGATTTTATAGACCTCTGGAAGTTTTAAAGGTTGTAAATTAATACTATTCAGCATTTCTGCTGTTAACAAGAAAATTTATGGGGAGGCTTTATGGTTTTGGAAATGCAGCAATTAAAAATGCTATTCTTGTTATTCTGTATCTCTCATGTGTTTTACAGCAGATTTTGTTCACTTTTACAGGTACTACAAATGTTTTGGCCCATACACTCTATGGTATTAAACATGCAGTGACAGCAACATTGCACATTGTAATGGGTAAATATTTTTACATTACTACCAGATTTTAAATAATAAAGCAGTGTGTAGAAGTTTGTCATAACCAGTTGCTCAGTAAAGGCATAGCGTTCTGCTGGATCATTGTAACCTATATTAAACTCAAATGATTTTATCTTGGTTTTATCTCCAGGTGCCTTTCTTTTAAATACTAACAGTTTCTATAAGACAGCTGTATTTGTAGAAGAAACTGTATAATTTACCACTGGGTCTGCACAATAAAAGGGTTTTGAATGTGAAAATGTAATTATGCTAAAAGGGTAAAGTAGGTTGCTAGTGAAAACCTTAGTTTTGGGTCTTAGGAAATAGCAAATACTCTGTCAGGCAATGTTAATTTTACTCTCAAAGCAACCTTTCTTTAGAACTTTTTTAAAATTAAAAAGGAGAAAACAAGAGTAAGGTCCATCTTGAGTATCTCTTGTCTTGGTCCTGCAGTCTGCAGTGGAAGAGCCTTTGCTCTGTTTCTCAGGTTGCAATAGAAAACCCTTTACAGACAAAATCTAAACATGTCTTTCTTTAAAAATCAGAGACACTGAAGCCAGTGGAAGGTGCCTAGGGTCTTATTAAAGAAAAAGTGTATATATCCTATCTTGAACAGAATATGTTTATATTTTAATTTTACCGAGATTGATTCTGGTCATGATTAGTAAAACTTCATTTCCTAGCGAGAGAGGAGACTGGAGGGTTTTTTTCCCCCCAGCTAAAGTAGATGAAAAAGCAATGGCAAAGTTGTGTGTCAGTTGAAATATAGGTGTTATTTTTTTTCTGTTCTCTATCTATGAAATTTTAGGACACATTCAAGCAGTAGATGTGTGTACTTTCAGCACCCCAAGCAAGCTGCTGCGCTTTGGGTTCTCGGCCATGTTTGGGTTTGGCGCGAGGACTTTGGCTTTGGCCGAGAAGCACCGCTGGATGCCCTCCAGCCAGAGGAAGGACTTTGCTTTCATCAAAACACTGGCAGATCTCAAGTACGCCAAGAGATGTTGTGTTTTTCTAGTATTTCTCATTTTCTTGAGGAAACTGAAATAATAAATCTGATAGAGAGTTGTAGTTCTTCTTTTGCAGGCAGATTTAACTCAGATGTGATGTATATCCTTCTTACAAGTTCAAGAGGAGATAAATTCTGTACATGCAGAATCTCCTTAAGATCACCTTAACTTTGATAAAAATCTGTCTAATAGCCAGAATGTTTGTTTAAATTCATAGTAAATGTCCATACTTTTCTAGGCCAGAGGAATGTGAATTATCATTTCTCCCTCTACAAATTCTGCAGGAAGAGTCTTATGAGAAGGACAGGTAAGTAAAACTGACTTAAGAAATTCCAAAGCTACAAAAATGTCTTTGAAGAATGAAATTGTACCGATTCTTTATTATGTTCAATTTTAAACAACTGGAGATACAATCTAAATGAAAAAAAATTGACAACTGCAAACATGTACATATTGTAAAATGTTTCCTGTAGACTGTTATAGAGGACTTTGTTACAAGGCAGCCTTCCTCTCAGTATTATTTATTTGTTCAGTTCCACTAATACGTTACTTTTTTTATAAAGTATGTGGTGCTGTAATGTGCAAATGACTTTTGTTTTTTTACCTACATGTTTCCACCCTTTTAGAAAGAAGAAAGAGAGAACTAAAAAAGGTGAGTTTCTGCTTTTAGGGTTTTTTAAAAGTGAACCATGGCCGATTAAATGGAGTAATATAGAATTACTCTGTTATATTTAGGTAGCAAGGATCAATGGCAGAAAATTCAGGGTCACTTCCTGAATGTGAGCATTATGGCAATCCCTTGTCTGTGTTCAATGGCACCAAGAGGCTTGGCACCTAATACGAGGTCAGTATGGGTTTAGAGAATTAGTCATGTCTATAAATTCTGACATCTTACCTTAAGACCTTGGCTTTTCCGAGAATATGAGCCTATGTTTAGGTAGTCTAGTCCCTCTGGACTGGGGGAGGGAGCGTAGACTGCAGCAGACTCGATAATCCCAGGAATTGTAATCAGTTTTTGGATCAGGCAAATAAGGTCAAGCAGTCTAACTAGAATTATGAGTGGATAATTGCTGTGATTAAATTAGTTGGCAAGTCTGACTTAAGTAGTAGTCATTGAGCAATCATCTGTCATAGGATTTGGCTTTATGGGGAAACTTCACCCATAGACTTTTTTTATTTTTTCAAATATAAAAGTGGCCCTTGTCTTCTGCTCTACAGCCAGCAAAAATGAAATATGCATCTTTCTCATGTTATTAAGGACTAAAGTTCACACTTTAGTTCACTATTTTTCTTATTATTATTATTTTTTGTTTGGTTTCCCTCAGATCTTGGGAAATGAAGCTTCTACATGCAGGATTTGGGGTAACAAAGGAGTACGTAACCTGGTTGTTAATGTTGACTCATTTTGCCTTTAGCTCCTTGTTGAGAGCCTTGCTTGTGGTGACCAAAGCAGTTCTTAGGTGGTAAATATTTATACCTGTTGTTATATACAGTTGGCAATTGAGCAGAATAGCAAGTAAAAACTTCGTAGTTGTATGCAAAGTACAAAATTCTCCCTCAAAAAAGAATGCAGAGACTCATGTGTGTGTGCAGGAATGTGTACCAAAAAAACCCCAACACTCAGGGAGGTTTATGCAATGAGTCTGTTTTGTTTCACTAGATTGTCATTTGGTGAAATTAGAGAAGAATTGCTGAGGTGTTTTCATCAAAATTAGAGGCTTATCTAGTAGAATTTGACTTCTTGGAAACAATGTAGAACCAAATTATTTATGATTAAACTCTTAATGAGAGTGCTTTCTTTGCTCCCAGGATCCCGCTAATCTCACAGTCCTCAAGACAGTGCTCTGATACTGTCTCATCTTAGGAACTTTGTTCTGCATTAGGTGTTTTTATATTCCAGTCAGTTGGAAAATTCTGATGAGAATTTTAGCTTTGCTTTCTCTATCTGTTCTTCCCCATTTCTCAGTGGCAGGGAATTTTGTGACAACTCCATGAAATTATTGCAAGTTTGAATGAGCCAGTTTCTCTCTCAGTGGATCTCCCTATTTTTTGTGTGCAAGAACACCCTTTGTTCTTTCACCTCTTTTAAAAAATAATCTGAAAGTGTAGTCTGCTGGTAGAGTAGGAAGGGTAGACTCAAACAGGAGCTTCCTTTGTTATAGTGAATGGCATATTAACTGTAAGTCTTTTCAATATGGGAAACAAAAACGTGGCACTGATTCTTAAGAGACTTGAGACCCACTATGGAAGGAACTCCTCTAGGTTTCTTCTCTCTCTTCTTTTCCCCAAGAGTTTTCAGCCATGTGAAGACATTTGAAGTGGGATGCAAGCTTTGGCTGCTGCCTGTAACACCAGTTACACTACTGTAACACCAGTTACTAAATTTGCACAAACACTTCCAGATACACTTAACTGTCTGTGCATGTGAGCCCTGTGGGATGTGCCTGTCACAGCATAGGTGTTGTGCTTCACTGCAGATGGGGCTTTCTAGAGAATTAATGAGAGTTTTTAGTAGTTTCTAAAGATGAAAGGCCCCAGTGCTGAATGCCCAGTAGTGTGCTCTGCCCTTTTATTGAAACAAATATGATAAGGAGGCAACTTTTTAAATGTCATCATCACTCTTCCCTGAATCAGCAAAGTACTGCTGTGCTTGCTTAATGTTTATGTAACAATTACCCTCCCAGCTAGTGCTGTTACCATAGTCTGAGAACATTCCTGATGCACCTGTTCAGTAGCTATCTGAACTATCACTCTCAGTGCTGGTAGGCTGGAAGTAATTTTTTGAAACACTCTTAAGATATTTTCCAAGCATAGATGCTGAATAAATAAATATATGTATGCATATATGTTCAGAAGATAGGAAATATATCATCTCTCTCCAGAAGGCAGTCTCAGCAGGGATTGCCATGTTCATCAGATACTCTTGTTGAACACTGATGTGTCTCTATAACTCAAATGGGACTTAGGCATGGATGTCCCAGTTGTTAGCTTCTGTGTCCAGGTACATTCCATTAAGGAATGGGGGAACTGACACTGGCTCACTGACCCCAGTTCTCAAAGATGCTAAAATACCCATGGTGACTGGATACTGAAAGCCACTGAACACTGTGGGGGCTCTTCTTGTTTAATCTCTAGTACATGACTGTTTTATCTCGTACAGAATTCTTAGTCCTTAACTTTTATTTTCTTTTGTGAAATGCATAAATAGAACCATACAAAGAACTGCTGAGAGAGTGTGAGTTGGAGATGGCAGCCTTTGTTAGGACAGCATGGGTGTTGGTGGAGGGGCTGGGGGAACCCACCTGCACTGGGGGGGCGTCCATGCACCATGGCACTGTTTTCTGGGTACAGCTCGGCCTCACAGCACTTATGGTAACTGTTACATGTTGCTGGAGAGAAAAGTAAAAAGAGAAGTTTGTGATCTGTGATGTGTAAAAACCATCTGTTCAGTAGAAAAGCAAGCTTTTCTTAGATTATATGTATTGTGTTCAAGAAATTATGGCTATTGATAAAGGTCCACGAGTTATTATTACAATGTATGTTATAAATAGAACAATGCTGAATAACTTGAAGTGCATAGGTTTTTTTTAATCTGTGGGGTGGCAGCAAAAGGATTTAAAAAATCATTGAGACTATCCTATTAATTTACTCTTGGAGGCTTTTTTAAAAAATTCTTTTTTTTCTAGGCTATTGAAGCGCCTGCTCTACTTCCAAATTAATGAATTATCTTTTTGGTCTGCTTTTCAGGTTGAACAATGGAAGCATGGCTCTTATTGTTGTACAAAATACTTCTCGAACAGAGTTTATAAAGCATCTGAAAAGATACACCAGTGTGAAGAATCAGGTACTGTTAATTTGTTTCTGGTGATTATAAAAAGAACAGTTAATCGTGAAAGTAGACAAGCTGCAAGAGTTAATGTTAGCATCCTTGTAAGGAGACTTAGCTTCCTGTCAGAATACATTAGCCCCTTTTTATCTGATTTTTTTTTCTTTTTTTAAATCACTAGACTAATACAGATTAGCCTATTTCAGTCCATCTGTTGTGGTTTAAATTGTGTTTGTGTTGTACCATAGTTTTATGGGTGTAAAGCCCTTTCACCACAATAAGGAAATGCATGCTGTGTCTGAATTTTGTGTAGTACAGAGATGAAGAATGCAGAACTGTGGGGGCATCACACAACTCTGTCAAAAATTGGTAAAGTTGGTAATTTCAGCGGGTCATGGCATGCTGTGCTGGTGGCAGTGGGTTGTGAGCATTGATTTTTAGCAGGTATGCATCCCATCTAGTTATGATGTTTGCAGAACTGGGTTTCAAATTGTAGTCATAATTCTGTCTTGGAAGGGAAAAGTGAAGCATTCAAACACTGACCTTACTGCGGTCTGAAGCCCCACTGCATGGCCCAAGCACACTGGTACTCATTCAGATGTTCTGGGATTATGTGAAATCACTTTAACAGGAAGGTTTGGGTTCAAAATCATCTACAGCCAAGGAGTCTGGGGGAGAGATGGGTGACAATTCCAGGTGACAGCACTAATGGCCGATTGAGGAAATAGCTTAAGCTTTCCAGTAATGCTTTTGGAGGAAGGCCTTGCTTTTCTCTCTGCCTTTGTAGTTACAAATCAGACAAGGAGATGTGGGCCTCCTTTAAGCTTAAGACAACCATTTACTAGAATTCTAACTAGCCTGGTTTAGGACAAGATTACTGGTAATGATGAACAGAGCACAGGAAACAATCTGTTTCGACTTTCACATGTTCTGAAAGTATTTGGTATGTGCAAAATATACCCCCTTACTTGCAGGTTGGTCGAGTCCAACATGGGAATACAAATGGAACACTACCATTTTTTTCTGAGGCTATTTAGGATAAAAACACCATGTTAATCTATAAACACTAGCTGGAATATATAATGGCTCATATGGTCAAAGCTTGAGTTAAATGTTCCCACTTGAGGCAAAAAAAAAAAAGCCAGCTTTTTAATTTCAAGTAACTTGTATCTTTTTTCTTCATTTGCTGTCTGTGTTTGGTTTAGTTCAATTTTCCCTTTGTTGAGACCTACACAGTTCAAGAAGTAAAAGTACAACCACGGCTTAAAAGTGGACCTGATGCCAAGGAAGATGTGTGTCTGAATGCAGAAGGAAACTACCCTTGGAATATAGATGGAGACTTAATGAAGGAAGCATCAGAAGTGCATGTTCGGTAAGGTTAAATATCCCATTTAGGGACCATATACCCCTAAGAGATTAGTGCTGCAATCTGAGATGTGTAGAGCACAGATGGTACAGAGTTAGGTGTTCTAAATGCTCCTGCAATAGAACTGCTGTGCACTGCAGGGCCTGGCCCTTCCACCAGAGTTTGGGCCTCTGCCTTGGTTGCCTTGTGTTCATCTTTGGAAAGGTTTTTTATAACTCACATGGCCTTTCCATCCTCATGCTTCATCAGCTTCCACTTCTTTCTTGTTACTTTATTGCTTCTTGTTTCTCCATTCCTGTTACTTTACCTTTCCATTTCTTGGCGAACAGATGTATATAATGTGTCTCCCTGAGGAGCTCCTTTTGGGACAAGGCTTCCTACTTGGAAAGCAGCAAGTGTAAGGTTAAGAAAAACATGTAGTTCTTCAGTTGTGGAAAACTTAATGCTGCTTGAGAATAGTCTCTATATCCAGCATCTAAGAATGATTCTATAAATACATGGGAAATGGGAGGATTATCAGTGGAATTAAGTGGGCAGTGGCTCAGTTTTCTGCCACTTCAGCATGATTAGTTGAAGGCACACAGCTCAGAGTAAGTCTGGTATGGAAAATAAAAGGCAGACCTTGTTGTAGGATATATAATCTTCTAAAGATGATCCTATAGGAATTGTCAAAATGTATTACCCTGATTTATTTCCATATGAGAGCTCGTAAATATTCATTCTTCTTGCCAACCTCAAAAAGCAGCACACCCATTGCAAGAGTTGATGACATTTGACTGATAAATTTCACTTCCTTGCTTCACAGGGTGCATCCTCAACTTATTGATCTCTATGGGGTGAACACTGATGACCTGGAGTGTTCCCAAGTGACATGCAACTGCATCTAGAAGGGACACACTGGAAATTCTGTAATAAAGAATCCTGTTCTCACCCCTATGCACAGTGTTCCAAGGTCTGGACTTGTACTGATGTCAGTTGTAGCAGAAGCTTAATCAGGGTGTTTGTTCTATTTCTGGCTTTAAATTCTTATTAAATTATGTATTTTAATCAGGTTCTATTTAACTGTATCAAAGCTGTTAAGCTTTAACAAGAAAAAATGAACACTGATTATATTAGTCTCTTACAAATTTGGGGTTTGAGAAGTGTTCATAAGAACAGAAGAATTTTTTTTTTCATTAGTCTAAGTTTTTTTAGAATGAGATACTTCTAAATCTGCTGCTGCTGCTATCCCTGTTGTCAGGTAATTCAGTTCAGCACAGGGAAGAACCATACCTCTACTCACCAGCTCTAGCTGAAGAGGGGTGGCAAAATAAAAATGGATGCATTTATTTTTTAATCAAGTACTTCTGTTTCTAGTTATGATTTTTAATGTTGCCTTAATATATTTGCTCTCAAAATGTTTCTAGTCAAATATATAAAAGAATATGTTGATGTCCTATACAGCTTTATTTGGTTAAAATATATTTTAAAACCCGCTCTTTGTATAAAATTAATATTTTCTCTGTCTTAGAACTGAAATTTTATTCAGCATAGTTTTTGTTGTTGCTGAGACTAAAGTTGTGATAAATAACTGAAGAGTTGACTTAAATTTTTATAATTTCCTTGTACGGCATAAACATAATTTTTGTGGTTTTGGGGTTTTTGGTAACTTACTTAATATTGAAGACAATTATTTCAGAGGACAGTAAATTAAGACTGTATTTTTTTCTGGGAACTGGCTTCCTTTGAGATGAAAAGTAGCAGACCACGTTTTCCTGTCTGCAAGGACCATGGATAACAATGTTTTCCTGGTCACTCTTCCTGAGTTGTTCAGAAGGCAGTGCACAAACAGTGGTGTGAAAGCTGTGTTGTGCCAGGGCAAGAATGAGTTGTTTCAGGTGCTTTCCTCAGGAAGGAGTCCAGTGCAATGTGAAATCCAGTCCTTGTATGATTGGTTTAATCAAGGGCTTAAGCCTTTACAAGAGATCTATAGCTACTATGATTTTAAATAGTTGTAAAAATTCTTATCTGTGATAAATACACAGGACTAAGTACTGCACCTGAAGTACTGCAGATGAGGATTTGGCTTCTAAACCAAGCTGTTACCTGTTGTCCAAGTCACAGGGAGCAGTCTCCACTTAAAATTCATACTCTGTCACATACTCTATCCCATCAAATATTTTTAACATGCTAAGGCAATTCACACTAAGTTTAAGTTGTCTAAAAAGGCATTCCAGCAACATTTAGTAGATTTAACTGTTATTTATTAAATGAAATTTAACAAAAGAATTGAGCTTGCAGAACAAACAGCATTCATGTGTTTAACTTGTTTGGGGTTTTTTAAATATAATGCAATTGAGTAATACTTTATAATCTTGCCACCATCAGGATATTGTACATTCATTTTTTGTCAACCTGGTTTATAAAAACTTCAAAATTTTTCTTCATATCCTAAGAAAAGGCAGCCAACATTTACATGTTAACAATCAAATCTGAATAGAAAGTGTACAATTTCCAAGGCATTGTTATCACATGTACTGACTTATGTAAACTATTTCAAAGATAAATAAAATGCTCTGGTTTCATTTCCTTGCATTGTTTGTACTCGAACATGAATGCTTCTTCCAGTATTTGAGGTATATTTTTCACAGTATGCTGTAATGTCAAACTAATTTCTGTTCAAAGGGTTTTTTGGTTAAAGTGCAAAAATTCACTAAAGCCATGTGGAAGGTAAGCATTTTTTGGTACAGTTTTCACATAGATTTGCAAGAAAGTATTTCATTCTAGACATACTTTATTTTGACTTTTTAAAAAAATATATGCACATTCATTTGTCCTTGCACTGTAGATAATAGAGGAAAACATTTGAGTGATCCACATCTTTGGCATCAAATGAAGTGAAAAGTTACAAAATGGTCCCAAATACCTTTGGAATCTGTGGGCAGCATGGCTTTTATGGCACCAAGCACTCCAGTAGCAGAAGTGCTTGCTGAAGGCACTTGCTGTGGGTTTGAGTTTCAGGCTAATTCCCATAGGATGGTGCAGCTTCAAAGCATTTGTACAGATGACATTCCTTTTCAGTGCAGTTCAGAAAGACATCCAAGGCCCGGCCTCACAGCCATACTCTGTCCTTCTGCTGCAGTAAATTCTGTTGTTGAAGACGTTGGACATTCTCCAGCTGTTCTGGGGAGTAAAAGAAGGAGTTTTTTTCCCTTGTGGCTTGTGCTGTTTCACCAAAGCTAGGTGGCAGTGCAAACTTAGCTAGCTGAAGAAACTTCCTGGAGCAGCAGAGCAGTGGTTGGATCCATGCTTCTGTTCAGGCGTTTGTCTTTCTGCCGAGTGGCTGCTGAGGGTGCCTGTTTGGATGGTATTTATCTGACCCTTCCCAAGAACCCAAGCTGGCTCTCCAAGTGACTTCCTTATTAAGTACTTTCTAAAGTACTTAATTTAAAGATAAAATTTGGCCCATTACAGTTGGCAGTTGGAGTCTTCTGGGTATGTGTCTCTGTTTTGTCAGCTGAAGCCTGTCTTTTTCTTCAGGTTCTGGAAGAATGCCAGCACTAAATCCTATTAGAAGTACTACAGAAAAATCTTCAAATAAATAAAAATAAATACTTGCTTTAAAAAGAAAAACCCACATAGAAATATGTCATTGGAGAAATCCAAAACCTTATGGCAGCACTGTCTGTGGAAAGGATGAAACAATTCTATCATGCTTGCAAGTACCATGTTATAGAGGGCTACAAAAGATGATCTCCAATACTTTAATCTTTCTACAGCTGCATCTCCAAGCTACTCCCACAATTCCCTGTTCTGAATTCACCTTTGGCCTTCCTGGTTCTGGCTTGCCTGGGTGTCCAAGTACCTTCAGTGATGTGGCTGTGCCTGTGAAGCCAAAGCTTACGAGGTTACCTGCAGAAGCCCAGGGCTTCTGAGAGCCATTTCTCTGTCCGTGTGTTCTACTTACAGTCCTGTGGGATTGAGCTAATTTACCCTTGGAAAAATGCCAGACCAAGATGAGAGAGGATTTCTTCTTGAATGCCTGGTCAAAATATACTGAAACTTTAGAAATAACAGAATAACTCATGCTCATGTGTTTGAGATCCTACTTTCCAGGATTGGCCAAAAATTATTACTTTTTACAAATACATCCTTTTGGTAAGTATTTCTTCTGTTTATATTTAGTGTTCTTCTGTCTTTTTGAAACCATATAGATATATGGTATTTTAAATATTTCTGGGAGACTTCAGAACAAACTGGTTTATCATTTTCATATTAGAACAGTACTGCAAGGTGTATCCTCCATACAGTTCAAGGAAATAAAGCATGTTTTGTAAGAGCAAGTAAACTCAGGGCCTAGGTTTCTTGTTGCTGATGTTTCTCCTGTGAATTAATTTGAATTTTAATTTCTTAATTTTAAATTCAAACGTTTATTTTGCCTTCTTAGTCATTTTTGTTCCCACTTTTAAAACTCCAGCTGTCTCTTCTGTTCATGTCTTGAGGGACCGGTTTGTATTTCCTTTTGAAAAAGCCAATCTGAAATACATAATTTGGAAACTGTTGTCAGCAAATCTTTGTCATCAAATCTAAACCATAAAAGATTAATTAAAATAAAAATGCATATGTATGGCATTTATGAAGCACGGTATTTGACAGTGCTTTGTCATACCAAGTAATCAAGTGTTACTCATCAACCAAAAAGTAGGTTTGCTTTTTCTTCTTTTACTTTTTGGGAGGCTAATGCTCTCCTATATGGAGTAAGGACTCAAGCTTGTGAACTTCAACAGTCCACAGAATCCAGTGTTTTTAAAAATATGGTAATAAAATGTTCCTGTTAAAATTTCATTTCTACATGTCCATGTAAAAATGATGGATGGAGAAAGTCTCAATGTAAGTAAAGAACTTAACAATCTCTTAATCACTTGTTCGAGGATCTGCATCCTTATTAGTTTTCTCTTTACTTCGGCACAGAATTTTTTTAGTATTTATGTTGCAGTTTTCAATCTTAAACATTTTACACTGGTATGAAACCGTGTTTTAAACTATATTGTATGTCAAGTGATATTAAATGTGGAGCACCATCCCACAAAAATGATCCACTTGATATCATTAAAATACATAAATCATTTGCAAACATGAGATGCCACATAAAACACTGTAAAGGGATTGTGGTGTTGAGTAACAGAAAAGGTAGAACATGCAGAAGATTAAATGAAATGAAAAAAATGGAGAAATACTTTAAAAACCCCCAAGTTACAGAAGGAATTATCTTTCTTTGGAAAGGATAGATCATAATAAAATGTTATTTATTCTTTAACCCACTTTAACCCAGATCCAAAAATCCTTTAACAGTATGAATTCCTGACTTGAAGTAATTAAGGAATACTAAAAACTTACCTTCCATAATATAAATGAAAGAACCAATAACAAGGTAAGACCAACTATTAAGCCTAGGGAAATAATTAGCACAGTTACATGGTATTTTGGCTTTTGGTGGTGCACCCCTTCCAAATAGACCTGAAAAACAGAAAAGAAGCTTAGTGCTAACTGTTGAGGATTTTCCCTAATAAAAAAACCAAAAACCCTAGGAAAACTAGCAAAGACTAAAAAAAAATAGGAAAATTAATTAATTTGTAAAGTAATTAACACTATATTCATTGCTGGACTATAGGTATGTATAGAATTCTACAACATTAATGGCTGTTAGTTTTTCTACTTTAACATGTTCATCACAAATTCATAAGAGAATTCTTACATATGCAGCTTGCTTGTCCTTATGTAGTTCAGTAACTTTTGGATTTTTTTCTGGCCTGGCTGTTGCTCTTACTTCAAACTTCAATACTGATGCATCATCCTGATTTAAAAAAAAAAAAAAAAAAAAATCTACCTTATATAAAGTAACTTTAACACATTGATTCCTGCCCAGCAAAAATGGTAACACAGCTGCTGACATAACCAGAATTTCACACAAATACACAATGCTGCCTTTTTCTGAGCACAAAACAAATTAGTACCAGAAGCTGGAATGAAGCCAGGTTGGATTTTACTTAAGTCAACATCCATGCTGCTTTTCTTAGAAAAATGCAATTATGAGTTGAAATTAAATCCCCATCCTACATAACCCAGCCAGAATAGGCAAAGCAATACATACCATAAAGTGACAAACTAAAATACATATTTTTGTTTTTTTCATACATCACCTTGAGCCTTAGCACTGGCAACATAAAACAGGTTAAAACCCAACAGATTTAGATTTAATCATGTTTGAATGATGTTTCATTATTAGAAAACAAATACTAACACCTAGAATTTATATGCAGGGAATGCTGCAAATATGCCTTGAAATATTCCCCTCAAGTATGGAAAATTCATGTGTTACCATTTGTAAAAGTAAAGGAGTAGCCTCCAGATGCAAGTGAACAGTTGCTTCTTTTCCACTTTCCATGTTTCCCAGCTTGCAATGTATTTGTAAGCAAAGGCTGTCATTTTTCATGCAGTACTGTACAAGGGAGGGAAAGATTAAAAGTTAACATTATCAACTATATAATCTTAGCATTAAAGACAATGGGAACTGACTAAAACAAAAGGATTCATGTTTATTCTTGAAAACTCAGGTTATAACTTGAGGTTGTCATCCATCACTGTCATTACAGAGGTGTTAAAGGTACAGTAACAAGAGACCAACCTAATTGTTATACAAAACACATGGCATTTTTGCTAAAATTCAATTATTTTAAGCCTGAAAAAAATGAGTGTCATAATTTTTTTATGTGTTTAGGATTTATTTTTACACTGTTGTTTCAAATTAGCTTTTATCAATAATGATAAATGACAATAACTATACTATGCAGTGCAAACAATGTGATTGGTTGATCCTTATATTTGAACACTGACAGCTACCACAATTTCACACAGCTCTGGAGAAGACAAAAACCACAAGGCTGTACATGATTATGTTTATTAAATCTTTAACATTATTCTTTATCCAAGACTACCATGCTGAATACTGGTTGGATATTTCTAGTGCAGGCTCAGTATCTCAATTATTGGCTGATATTTCCTGTAATGTGCTTACTTAAAAATCCCAAATTAACATTTTTTAAAAATGGGTAGGTTTTTTTGTTATTTTTAAAGATGACAGATTAAACAATGTTGTACTTTATCAATAAAGACAAGATACAGGAAGCAGATTTCTATGAGGACAAAGCCTCAGCAATGCAATGCTAAAATAGCATTTCTGGTTTGGACTGTGGAGTGGAGTGTCTGATCTCCAGCAGGGTCCACCAGCAGGAACAGAGGGATGAGCTGGAACAGGCCACACATGCGTGGCACTCTCCCAGCCTCTCAAATATTTTTAATAGCTTCCCAGCCAAAAATGATTTCCATATATTTTGTAATTCTTATTGACTTTCAATCCTGATAGCTTGTATAGTCATGCTTGGAATTGATTTATTTTTAAACATTTGGGGTTTTTTTACCTAGCTTCTGTATGTTATGTTTGATGGTGCTGTTTTGATGAGGAAAAGACAATCAATATTTGATCTGCATACTTCATGCAATTAAAATAAAGCCTATTTTTCCCTGATGCATCTTATTTCTGTTTGTTACTAAATTTTCTCTGCCATTCTGCTTTTGCCCACTCATTCAGTTCCATACTCCTTGGGCAACTTTTTTTAAGTGCCTGACATCCACCCTGACTTCAGTAATGTGTCATTAATCAACCTTCTCCACTCAGTTCTCACCCCTTCCACTAAAAGTCACTTCTGACTACCCTGAACCTATCAAAGGTCCCCCCACAGCCTTGGAAGATGGCTCTGTGGTTTCATTATAAAAGATAGACTGTTTCCTTAAGGCTTATTCATACAGTCATTTCCCAGTGATGCCAAAAGACAGACCTTACCATGTGCCTCTTAGTAGGCTTTGAAAAGAATGTGATGACATCCTTTATTATGTTTTCATTCATTTCTGCTGCAGTACAGTTTCTGGGAGATTTATTATAGGAGCAATGTCCAGCTGTTGTCTGAAAAGAAATATAACATGATTATTAAACATGTCAATTTTATTTCCAGAATTCTGAAACACGTGGGGCTGAAGATGATCCTATTCTAGTTCACTGTGCTTCCCCATGGCTAGCAAATCAAACACAGGCTGAGTACCTAGCTGACTTTGTTCTGCTTCTCTTTTCAATAAATTTGTGCAGCTACTAATACATAAAGTAACCTTTGTTTACCTTGATATCCAAGAGGTTGAATAATTTGGAGTCCCTGGGTGGAAAAGCATTTGGTATCATGATCTCTAAGCTGGTGTTTGGAGACATGCTTGGTCCTGCACTGATAACCTTGTGGGGAAGAGGTGAAGAGTTCAACAGTTAAAGCCTCAAGGGTAGCTATTCAAGGAACAAAAACATACATATATAAACACATAAAACTGCACAGAACGGGGTAGCAGCTGCTCTGTTACGCTGTCACAGAAGTGGATTGTGCTGGGAGTGTTAACATTTTGTTCATTCTGTGGGCTAACTGAAGCCTTCCCTCCTCCAAAGCTGATGAGTAAGTAGTGCTAATCTGTGATGAGTACCTGAGGTCATGCAGACTGCCTGCTAGGAGAGTATGCAAAAGGAACCAGGAGAGACTGAGGTCCAAACTCTTGCTTTTAATCCACTGCAGACTAATTTGATGCTATAGATTCGCTTAGAAGAAGCTCCTAATTCCTTTTTCTTACCATAATACCCTTTGAAGTGGTTCTGAAAGGAAAAAGTGGCAAGTCCGAACTGCTCTACCACTTTCAATCCTGCTTGTGTTAGGAAATTTTTTCTCTGATCTCTCAGTGGAAGATTTGCCAGGACAAAAAAAAGTGGTCTAAGAGGGATTAACAGCCAACTTCCATCACTAATGCACAAAAATTACTCATGGTGCCCTTGTACTCTTAAAACTTTCCTTACTGACTGTCAACACTGTCATTAGATGCACTAAACATTAACCTTCAAAACAAGGATGACAGGGTTTACAAAACAAAACTCTTACATGGAAAGTGAAGTTGATATTTTCCTTCATACATGTCACTGGTGAATCTTTCTCTTCTGCTCCATAAACAAATGAGGTTGGTGACACAAACCTACAATGGTTTAGAAATTGTTAATAAACAGAATTTCTATATATCATTAGCATAACTTTCTGCTCCATGCTACCTCCAGTAAGACTTGTTGTAAGAAAACACCCACGTTTGCTTTTAAGCAAATCTAGGAACACAGAGTACAAATCATCTGCCTTTGGAATAGAAACCCTCTACATTTGTACTCTTTCCTCTGAAAAAGGCAGATGAATCATAGAAAGTCATAAATCCTCTCCCAAAGCTATGCTCCATGAATGCCCCACAACAAACCCAGGGTATGGTTCGTGTTAAGCAAGCAATCTGAGGATTTGCTACACTCTTATTAAAATAAAAAATATTCCACTTTTTAGAACACGTCAGTCTGTTCAGAGACAAGTTTGAAGGACCACAGGTACCACTGGTCTCATCCCACAGTAGTGGAAAAAAACTCTTAAAAGTGTCTGGGTTAGAGCCCAGGACTGCTCTGCCAACTCAGTCCCAGGATTTTCAGCTATGTCACACTTCTGCTTAAAAACTTTGTGAATTTAAAATAGTAACAAGACAACACTTCTCTGGATGTGCAGGTAATAACAATAGGTGACTTACCCATGAGTATTTAACTCGATCTCATATTTTAGAGGTATAGGTAAAGTTAGCATATTATCCAGCAACATGTTCCCATCTTCATTTTTACTACAAAAATGCAAAGAGAGAAAAATCTGCATTGGAGGCATCATCATAAATTAAGCACTATTTCTGTAAAAAACACTGAACAGACCTTTCAGCTTATTAAAATAAAATTATGTAATTGGTAACATAACATTCCCCACATTCTTTACAGGCAGAAACCTATTCATTATTTAAATATCTAGCACCTATTTTTTTGGGGTAGTTTCTTTCTCTATTTGATTTGCAACCAATTTATTTCCTTGCAATCCTGCTTTGCTAAGGCTTTCCAGTTATCTATTTTCCAAAGCTAGCAGTATTTTCCATTGAGCAATTTTTATTAGACTTTACCAGGTAGCATTAATGATGATGTTGAGGTCCTCTTCTGCCCTGGTTAACGAGCTTGCATCCAAGAGGAAACTATAATCCAGCTGTAGAAAAAATAAAATTTTCTTTATATTAAATGATAGTGTATTTTGACACAGTTTCAGTGCAAATATTTTATTAAGGTCATTTAGAATTTCTTGCCCTAAAATAATCAGAACTAAGGAAATACTTGCTTTTTGTGTCTTCTACTCCCTTTCTATTGGCCTAACACATATGTCCATGGCATTAGTCAGCTCACTTGCCTAGAAGCCAAGCACAATCAGTCGATGCATAATACAAACACTGTTGTCCCTTAATGAATTATTCCAAGCAATTCATTTAAAAGTAGCAGGAGAGATACAGATACCAACATGACAAGATATGTTAGTTGGGAATGAAGAAGAGATTCAGAGATTTTTTTTTTTCCTCACCATGAAAATCCTCATAAAGTATTTAGGGTGTTTTTAAAGGAACTTCATTTATAGCTTACCTTTGAGTTGTGATCCACATATAAATAGCCAACACTGCACTCAAGAGTCACTGCATTAATTTCTTTATCTAATACTGCACAATGTATCTGTTTTTCTTCCTAAAATAAAGGACAAATTACTAATGATTAAAATAAAAAAGGCGTTGTTTTTTTTTTCCCAGACACTTCCAATTACATGCACACACTAAAATTGGGTGCTTTATATTTTCCTGGACCAGGTGTTTGTTGTTACACTGATGCCAATATCCAGGACACCCATGACCACTTTAAAGTAACAGATTGTATTGATTATTGCATCAATTACTTCATCTGCTTCTTGCTTTTATTGAACCTAAGACCCAGACCCACCCATGTTAAAAGCCAACTCACAAAGGTGGGGATTCTACATGGAGAACACTTATTTTAAAAAGCAGAAAGAGAGCACAATTGAATTTATGACTTTTTATAAGCCTGTGTATTTGGGAAAAAGCAGATGCGACGAGATCTTTGTTATCACTGAAAACATGATCATCAGCCAAAAAACAGCCATAACATCCTGACAGAGTTTTAAGCCTTTTTTAAATTATTTATTTTAGTTGTTACCAGAATTATGTAAGTCATCTGTATTGATTGAATTGTACTTGATTTAGGTAGCTAGAAGTCTAAGAACTTAAAAAATAATGTTTTGGCAGCTTTTGATGAAGGGATGTAGCTTCAGTATCTAAAGAAATTCAACAATTCATAAACATAATTTGAAAAACGCCAGGCTGAAAAAGAAAAATGTCAAAGGATTATTGGTTGAGGGATTTTTTTTTTTCTTACCAATTCTAAAACTCGAATGTAATAAAGACCTTTTGGGATCTGAACATGGAGGAGAGTTTCATATGCATCATCTCCAACATTAAGCAGAGAAATGTTCAACAATAAAGTCTTCACACTTCCAACACCAATGTACGTTTTCTTATCGTGAGGCCTATAAAAATAATTATCATAATGTAAATGTAAATAACTCTAGAAAGCCTATAGGCAAAGCTGCTGTTTTAGGTAATTTCAGTTGGTTCTGGCAAAGCTCAGTTGCAGATGTAAGGGAAGGTTTTACTCAATCCTGTAACTATGGTATGAGGCCGGTTATATGATGGTCACCCCTTAAAGCCTGAAGTGGTTAATGAGAGAGCAAGGAAATTGTCATCAGTCCAGTTGTGCTTCTGGCCTTGGCAAGACCAGGCCTTTCCTGTACAGGCCAGAATCACCGCCACAGTCTTTTCAGACATTATTTCAACATTCACTCTTTGCACTCAGGATCTGGGATTGAGTTAATATGAAGAGGGGCATAGTGAACATGCCTCCCTTATGATCTATGTAATGTTCTATTATCATGTTACAAGTACAGACGCTCTATTGGGGGCTAAAAGTAAACTTCAGCTTGACATTAAAGATTAATTAAGACTTGTAGAAAGGGTGCCTAGAAATAGACATTTATCAGATATTCTGGCTTGAAACCAAAGCATTAGTCACTGAACACCTTTGGGAAAGAAGCTGGCACTTATAAAAGCAACAGAAGGCAAAAGCACTGCATAAGCAGATAGCTTCCAAGACAAAAGCAAATTAAAGAAAAACACAATGGTAACATTTCAGTAGCTTGTCAAGTTTAGGTTAAATCTGAACGTTGTTTTAGTACTTATATACCCACCACTCGCTCCTCTTACCCATGTTAAAGCCAAGCTCATTAACAATATGCTGTCACAAAGATTCCTCCCAGCTTAACACACAACTACACAAAAGCACCAGGTGCACATCTGGGACTACAACAAAGCTGAACTAAAGCTTTTCCTGGGTAATCATATTTCATTCTTCATTTAAAAATGCATGATGCAGACTAGAAATTTACAGAGCAGGCCAAAACCTAAGCAATTTAAACAAAAACAATAGCGTATACATGAAGACTTGTTACTCAGTAAATAAAGCATTATATTGCCATCCCTACTTGATTTCATTCTTTTAAAACCAAACGTGTTTGCTTTGCTCTTCAAGGATAATGAATGCATTCTGTCAAGACAAAATAAATTATCACTTCACAGCTAACTAGTTCTTAATTGAGATTCTAGGGGCACAAGGTAATTTAAGGTGATACTTCACACTTTATGAAGATATTTAGATTATTTATTTACGATGGAAATCTGCTACTGGTGCCTAATGTCAAGCAGGTATGTTGTAATCTGTTGTCCTTTCTTAGAGCTTGGAAATACTTTCAAAACTGCATTTCTGTCATAAATGAAAATGCTGCAAACCTTTCTTTCTGAAAAGTTTATGAGTGTTTAAATAAAACAATTATGCAGCCCAAGAAAATGTAAGGGCTTAAGACTCATGCTACAGGCCACATGTTGAAGTGGGCAGGATACTCTTCTTACTCAGAAATCTATGAAGATGACAAAGTTTGTGCTCAGGACCACACAAGTGTGGTTAATCTGCATTATGTGACTGTCAGCATCTTCTGGTGTCATTTTAGGTTGTTCAACCTAGTATTTTGATTTAAGTAGAATCAACTTCAGAAGGGGTGAATGACATAAGAAAATCTAATTTACATGTAAAATATCCAAACAGCTGAGATTCTCAACAGGTACAATTCCTCCTTTTGCTCACTGACTACCTGTATTTCTTACTTTGAAATACAATAGTCAATAAAGGAAAAGGTTGTGGTGATAAAATACAACTTAAAAAACAACTAAGTGGCTCTTTTATTTAGGGATATTACATCTTCAGTTTTATACTGCTGATTGAGACTTCATACAAGTACAGTATATCCAGAAAGAGCAGCAGAAACAACCAACAGCTTGTGAATTTTACCATAGTTATGATGTTTGCATATTGAGTATGCATCATGCAGTGTTATCTTAGCCCAGTTATATATGAAGTGTAGAACACAAATTTGTGTTTTTGTGAAGATGTATTTTATGAGCTGTAAAATCTTCTAATTATGCAATTAACAGTTCTTCAATTATGTAGATTTCTGTTACATTTCCTGGAAGATTTATGATTTTAAAATAGTCTTCAATTAAGCACAGATTTACTCCTTGTTTTTTCTCAGGGAGTCCTGAGAATTTGAAAATCACTGTTATTTATAAACAAAAGATTAAAGAATAATTAAAATAAAATCTTACTCAATCTTGTCTAAAAAAATGAAAGCTACAGTATACTTACTTTGGAAAAACAACTTTTCCAGAAACTCTCAAGTCAGCTGAACAATTTTCTTGGGAGCAAAATCTTGCAAAAGTAAACTGTAAAAGCCAAATTAAAAAAAAAGCACTTCAGTGTCTTATGCTTCCTCTAGTGAGTAACAGTATTTCCAGAGAAAGAAGCCCATCAGTAGCTAAGCATCAGGAAGTGTCTACTAGCTCTTACAGCTAACATACAATTCAATCAGGCTATGAGTTTCCATTTTCCAAACACATTCTGTGCATCCAGAGTAACAGTGAAGAGGCTTTCCAGACTCAGTCTGTCACTGTTAAACCTGTGGGTGTATGTTCAGACAATTTTTACAGCAGTACATAAGGAGGGAAGAATGTTTTAGAAGATCCAGAAGTGAAGTCTCTGCAGACTCTCCTATAATACAGCACGTTAATTTTTGCAAGAGTTTAATTACACAACCCTTACTCATCCTACTGGTAGTAAGGTTTGATGAGAGCAGAGACACCACTAGTTGCAGGTGTCCGTGCCTTGATTATCAATATGTTATAGAGCACATTTATGTCACTGTATTCAACATCACCCTCTTTCTTTCTTTATAATTCCGAGGTTTCTAAAACAAAATTTTGAATGAAAATGACAAGTCAAAGCATGTCATTGAAAAGAAGCTTCTATGTACCTCAGGAGTCGTGATGGCCAACTCAGTTACAGGAATGCCAGAGAAAGCTGAGTTGGAAGGGCCCCGTCAGGATCACTGAGCCCGGCTCTGGCCCTGCACAGGGCATCCCCAGGAGCCACAGCCTGTGCCTGACAGCATTGGCCAAACACTTCTGGAATTCAGACAGGCTTAGTGTTCTGACCACTTTTCTGGGGAGCTTACTATTGTGAAATGTTAAAAATTCAGCGCATTCGGACTTTTACTCAAGTCAGTCTCTTAATAAGTCGGGATTTTTTGGGAAAAAAAGGTTAATTCATAGTTACTAAAGGATAAAGGATCTTTTCTCTTACTTTCTTTTCCCTCACAGACTTTGTATTTGAAAATCCGCAGTACTTTACAGAACTAATATTTCAGCAACAACAACACTTCAAGATTAATACCAACACAGTATTTTGTATTTCATGCAGAAATAATTTTAAAGTACAGTTTTATATTGGAAAGTGACTCATACTGTATAGTTGAAAAAGAACAGCTATTTCAAATAGTGAATTTCATGCATGTGTGTTCTGAGGCATATGGTACTATATATGCTGGCAAGTTCTCTGCACATACCTTTTTTATTTTTAAATCAAAATACATATTGCATACAACTTCTGCAAAGTTGTTTGGGGTTTTTTTTAAACAAAAAACTAGGCATTTTTTTAGCATTCTGGTTTATTAACTAATGTCAAGACATTACCCCTAGGTGTTGGTCTGGAAAACGCATTCCTTTGCATGCTGTGAATCAGTGAAGCTTTTGTTAATTGGAGATTAAAACATGAATATTTACTCACTGCATAGGAAAAAAGAGCACTCATACACTAACCTTGCTTTTTATAGCATCTTTTTCTTTTCTGCGTTGAAGAACAGGTTGAAGTGGTGAAAATTCTTGAACATTTCTTTTCTGTAGAATATGATGCCCCAGATGATAACTCGCTTCAACATGTACAGGAGTCAAGATATCCCTTACATCTTTCTATGAAAATTGGAAACCTAATGAGTTAATCATATAAGACAAAACATGTATGCTTATGTTTTAAAGTTACAAGGTTGCCCAGAACTCACTAAAACAGCAAAACTTATTTTTCACACGTAAAATAATTCCATATGGCTAATATACTCTTCCAGACATCTTTGTTGCTGAAGGAGGCAATCAGAAATGTGTAAAAGCATAATATGTTCAATGACAGTGTCAGCCCTTTCAGAACGGATGATTCTTCTATGAGGAGAAATCTTACTGAACAGTGAGCCTACTTCTGTCAATAATCCTGCCTCACACACCTATGAAAGGCTGCACTGCCCAAGAAAAAAAATAGGCAAAGTTGCCTGACATGGAGAAAGGTAACCAGTGGAATGAGGCCAGACAAATAAATACCAATGAGTATTTATGTGTAAAATCAAAAGGAGTTGTCCCACAGTACAACTAAATCAAGTTGTGGCTGCATCTTATTTTTCTGACCCTTCATTATGTATTAAAAAGGTTGAACTCCTCAATAAGTGACTATTTTTGTACATGAAGCCTTGCCTGTGTAGGAATGTTCAGCTCAGAGCCCAAACTACCTACTTGTGAAAACTGAACAGCTTGAAGCACCAACAGTAACAAACCTGATTAAATTACTCCCTAAGTGTAGGGGATAGACAGACACTGATTGTCCTTCCACATGGCCACTATTTTAATTCTTATCTGCAAGCTTGTGTTGGCCAAATCACGTATTATCTAATTCATAATAATTTTCCACAAGGTCTTCTCTGCATCTGTTTTATACTACTCCCATTATACTAATTAGCTATTAATTAGCCTTTACTCAAAATACATAAAATTTATAGTCTCTTGCAAGGACTGTACTTGACAGACATTCACACTTACTTAACTTTGGGAGCTTCATACAAGTACAGAAACCTTCTGGGTGGGAGGAGATGCTTATAATGCTATTAATTAAAAATTGAAAAGAAAATTTAATTCTATGGAGAAAAAAACCCCTCCTAATGATGGACTATAGGAAGTGATGAGGCAAATCAATTCCTTCCTCCTACATAAATACCTGCTAATGCTGGTAAAGTAATCTCTACAAGGTCAGCTGTCAATCACATCTGTTAGTTTACAAAACTCTTATAAAGTAAGTGGCAATTTGCCATTGCTCCTGCAAGTAACATTCACTTAGGTGCAACTATCAGTAGAGATGCATCTGGGCAATTTTCCAGTAGGTAACATAAGCTTTCCTTTCTACCCTGAAGCTTTATGATGAAGAATTGGCTTCTAATTGTGAAACAAACAAAAAGTAAGGGAAACCAAGGAAAAAGAAAAAGACACTGAAGAATATTAAGAATATTTCCCTGAAGGTTTTTTTGTAGCTGTAGAAAATAAAATTTATTTTCCAGCCTTTGTGCAGGATCAACTGCATCAGTCACCTTGATAGATGTTTGTTTAAGAGGTCACAGAATTGCTACCTTGAGGATTTGAAAGAAAGGGCTAGGCAAAGTAGACCATTATTTTACTGCTCTTATTTCCCCTTACATCTAAATACTCCCTCACTTCCCCCCTAGGTAAGGTCTGACAGGAGAGAGGTCTATTTTTTCTGATTTTAATAAAACATGGTTTCTTTGTGTTCACTGATTTTTATTGTTTGTTGTGGTTTAGGACTTCCAAGTTTTTCCAAAAATTTTGTTTTGGAAGACAAGCTTCTAAGATGTTTGATAGAAGTGATTAATTTTTCCTTGTTAATTGAATCGCCTTAAAAAACATTATATCCTTGTCCTGATTACAGGGGGTTTTTTTCCACTTTGAAGACGAGTCCTCATTCATCTTTCAGAGGGACACATCAAGCATGAATACAGCAGTGCATTCCCTCCAGGGCAACAGCCACTTTGAGACTACTTCTGTAGTTAAGATTTTACTGATAGATTCTTACTACCTTACTTCTGGGTCAGTACCATGCTCAGTTTCAAGGATGGTGGCTGTTGGATCAAACTCTGCTTCTGCAGAAGCCAGCAGCCAACCCAGCAGCTGGTGCCATCTATTCCTGGTGTGGGTACAGGACTCCCTGGCTGACAGCCTGCAGGCCTCCAACAGCCTCCTGCTGCACCCATTGCTCTGGCAGAACTTCTGCCTCAGTGGCTTCTCCTCTGAAGCACTTCTGTCAGCAGATTTTTCTACAGCAAAGCTGTCTCTACACCATCACAGAGGAAGAACTGTAACCACATTCACTTCTAATCTGATCCAGGAGAAAGATGTATCTGTGCAGGCTTCACATTTGAAAGCAGAGATCCCTTTTTCAGCACAGAACTCTCATGAGTGCTCTTCCTACCCCATTTCCACCTTCAGATTATGGGTGAATGTTGCATTCCTTGAAGGAAAAAAAATCAAGCAAGCCCAACCAACACTTCTTCACATTCTGCTAGCATTTGGCTCCTTCCAGCAAATTCACAAAGCACAGCACACTATAAACCTTGAACAACAGACTTTCCTGTCAATCGTCTTCATTTCGCTTCCTATCAATCAGGAATGAGTCTACCTTTTCTATTCTCAATAAAAACAAGAGCAAGACCATACACGTGTTCTTTGAAATTGTTACAAATGATATAACAAAAAAAAAAAAAAAAAAAGACAAGTTTTAGGATTTTGCATTAAAGAGTACATAAGAAAGTTCCATTAGAAATGTTCAGCAGAATATGAATGTTATATATCTTCATGGTTGCTCCAAACCAACCCCAATCTATGTATGATCTGTCATCCATAAAAATTATGGAAAAATTTCAAGAATACTCATGGTCCAACTTAATCACTGTGGTTATTATTATGCATCTTCTCAACAATGTAAGAGATGGCAGACCCACTGACTCCCCCAGAGAGAAAGCATCAGAATTAAAAAATATATTAAATGTAAAAGTTCTGAATACAAATATTTTATTTCCAAAATGTGATGCAACTGTAAAAAGAATAAGTTCTTTTGCAGCAGGTCTGCTTTTCAAAGGAGGACAAAGGATTTACAAGATAATACATACTGAAAACTACATTACCCTCATAAATGCTGGATGATCTTTGCAGACAGTAATATTGCTGTAAATCTTTACTTTTCCTGAGATTGTATCATATGTTCCATTGGAGGAAAAATAAAATCTTGCTTGTGTATCCTCTTTTCGGTTCACATCAACACTCAGATTATAAAGCAATACTATAAAATAAAACCCAGGGAAAAAAAAAGGTTATAAAATCTCTAAGTGTTGCAATCATAATGAATTTATGGTAGAAATTATAAATTTCTGACTCACTTCCGTAAGTACGTTCTGTAACATCCATTTTAAAATGCTCTGCTTAAAAACACTCTGACATAAATCCATAACTAATAAAAACTTCTAGGACCCTGAAAATTGATTGCTTCCTGGCTGTTCTCTGATACATGCTTTTATATCAGGGACAGTTTATCAGGTTGCGTTTATAGTTTTCAACCAAAATCTATTTATAGAACACCCACTTTGGTTAGTTACAGGGCTGACAGTAAATTATAACAGTTAAGTCAACAAACACTGACAAATACTGTGTCATATTTTTTTCTATTTAAGTTAGCACGAATTGTTATGATAACAAGTTGCAAGCAAGTTTCAGAGCATTACAGCTCTATTACTTCTAAATTTTGGTCAAGAGTTAGGTTATCTACAATTTTTACTAGTCCCTTTTTTAAGTTAAATAGTCTTATGTACAAGTCCAGCAAGGGTGACCCAGTTTGATTGCTCATCTTTCAAAATGAAAATGAGTTTCAAAAGATCTGATAAAGATCAAAAGACATATAACTTTACAGTTCAGCACTGCATGTGTTCTTTGTAACATCCTCCCAAAGGTTATTGTCTGTTCCCACACAGAAGAGTTGAGCAATTTAATTTTATATATCATGTACTTGCAGGGCTGTTTGAATGTTTACAAATAGCACATGACAAGTAGGTTAAAAGCACTCAGGCAATACAGTCAAATTTAGACAGTAAATTATTTTAAATTAATTCACCATGAATACTCCCTCTGATAGATACTGCTTCTAGCAATACCAGTTTTTTGCCAAAAGCAAAACATGCATTATATAAAATAGAATACAAGATTAGTTTTTCAGTAATTTTGGTGGGACTCCATCTCTTTCACATAATGCCCCACAATGGTATGATCAGCAGCTTGAGCCAGTTTGTGAAGGAATGTTTTCTCTCTGTAGCTAAGTGGAAGGCAGCATCCTCCAGCAGTCCCATCTGGTTTGGTCCATGCCTGAGGATTGCTGCTAGAGGACATCTAAATATCACCCTTTTATTTAATGCTGCTGTCTCTCCAAGGCCACGTCACTCCATAAGTCCTAGCAGGGATGCTCTGTTCCAAAGTGAACAGAAGTGTAATGGCTTGATGTTATAGGGTAATCATGATATAAAAAAGGTAGCCATGTTTTCAGCTTTTCATTTTATACTGAAGTCAGATTAATGTTCTATTAAATACCAGGAGCATTATTCTGTCAAGAGGTGCATTTAAAATGAATATTTTTCCAGTAGCTTACCAATATAACCAGGTACCTCTCGTCCTCTATAGGTAAAGCATAGCTTCAAATTCATACAGGTGGCAGGCTGCTCATTTTCCATGCAGTTTAAATTAGTTCGATTTATTGTATTAGAATGTTTCAAAGAAGCTTCAACAATTATCACAGGTTTTGTTCTAAGAATAGAAAAGAGTAAGTGTTCACAAATAATGTTCAGATATAGCTTACAGAATCTGCAAAACCTAACCATCTCTGACAATCTATTTTTATACTTTAGAATTATAATTTTAAAGTTATCTGCATTTTTCAGATAGTTTCAAATAGTTGCATGCACATTATTCATTACCTCAAATTATAATTTAATTTTTTCAATGTGTTTACTTAAATGTTTCATTTGTAGAGCCTTCCAGAACCTAATGACTGAAGCTCAAGACATCAAGACTATAATGAGGTTAAATAAAACTGAGTTTTAATAAATTCCATTAAAAAATAGAGTTAAATTGTATGATCTTCAAAAGCACTGAAACGTGGCAATCTCACCTCAGCACCACAGCAGAATCAGAGAAAAATGCTCCAACTGCTACATCTGCACAAAAAGAATGTATCAATAAGCATAATTTGCCAACAGGAATTACTTCTTAAGTACAAGCATTTTATAGGATATTCACCTTTTGGTCAGCACTAAGACAAATATTAGAAGGGATATACTTGTATTCAAAGACAGTTCCTCAAATACTTGTCCGCTGTCCATAAATGCTGCATCCTAATTTCCTGAACTTGCAGATACTGATAATGTGATGATTTGATTTCTATTCCACATTTAAGTGGCTGATACTGAAGGACAACTCATCTTAGGAGATACTTGCCTTCTTCTCAATCCAGATATTCAATATTGCTATACAAGCATATACATATTGTTGTTTATATATATAACTGATTTGCTTATGTCTATTATATGTACGAAATCATACACAGAGGGAGAGAAAAAACTATTTGCTTTATTCTAAACTAACTGAAACCTATTCATGCAAGAAGGAAAGAAATATAGACAGTATATATACCTCTCAAATGAGGTAGCAAAAGTAAATTGTTAGATGACTAAATGGTGTAAGGGCCCGAGGATGTGACTGCCAGGTTAGTAACCAATAGCTGACCTGAGAGCAGACTACTTGTAACCTACCTTTTAGGCCAACACTATAAATTAACCTGGATAACATTTCTGTGGACAGAGCCAGAACATGCAACATGCAGTTCATGGTAACTTCGTGCTTCTACATCCCCAAGAGCAGGACAGACATACCTGACCTAAGACTTATCTGCAAAATGTCAAAATGTTTTGATGATATGTATAAAGCAATTAATATATACTTGGCAGCTAAGTTGCTTTACACCAAATGAGCACTTTGTCATGGCCATAAGAACTCCACAATGGCCTTAGTTCAATGCCATGAGCCCTAAGTGAGGCTTAAGTATTGTTCACTCAGACTGAGAGTCAAGGAGCCCATGACTCCTGTCAAAATCCAGACTTTGGGAAGGCCAGCAATATATTTAGGTTAGCACACTAGTCTGGACAACAAACATGCTTCCAGTGCCCAAACCAGCTCATTGTGACATTTGTAGATGAGATGTCTGCTTTAAAAATATAAATCACATTTCTTTTCCCCTTGTGCACTATGATCTCACTATTACATTGTTTTCAGTCCTTAAATAATAGTTAGATGACCGTGAAAACTGACTGGCTGGCCTCAGCTTTACCTCTTCTTTTTTCTTCCCAAAATATGAGATGTGACAAGTCATCTCAATAAGATTCTGCTTCTGTTAAAAGTATCAAGTAGCACAGTAGGGTTGTTACCTATGAATTTCTATTCTTTTAAAAATTAAAAATAAAAAAAATTGTTTAATTTACCTTGATAACCATTGTTATCTACATCAATGCCACTTGATATGGATTGTCCAAACATGCTTAAAGAATTACTGACTTCTTGTCCCTGTATTCTCTGAGGAGAAAAACGTGTAAGATAAAATTATTCTTGGAAAGCTAATCTCTGCGTTACAATTTCCAATGAAAAATGTTAGCAGAACAATCCTGCTGTTGAACTTAAATCCCATAAACCTTTTCTAAAGCCCCCAAAACAATTTTATTTTCTCTCTCACAGGTTATATAATGACTGGAAATCACAAACCATGTAAGCATTTTCTGAAGTTTTTTAATGTACTTCAGAGGGTATCAGACTTTAACTTGGAGTTTTTCTGGATTGGGCATTTAGCATTGAAATAGCATACCTGTGAAAATGATGGTGTTATTCCATCCTCCCTGCCATTGTATATATAAATAGCCCCTTTTAGATTATCTTCTTGTGGAGCCCCAATTGCCACATCTGTGAAAAAACAATTTAGCAATGATCTGTTGACAAGGAAGTATGACCACAGAGCAGTTGAAGAAATGCAAATTATGACTCATGATGCATGCAGTGCCAGACCAGATTTACTTGCCCGAATTCAAAGCAGTGTTGAACACAGATATAAAGCAAATAGAAACAATATAGACAAGTTCAGCAATCTGATTCTACCTTAATTACTATGTGTGAAAAGCAACAACCAAATACTGCCATTTTGCTCAGGATTAAGTCTATTTCTAGCAAAACTAATTTTGACCCTTAAGAGGTTAAAAGGTTACCATGAAAGAAGGCAAAATTATTATGATCTTTAAAAAAGAGGAATGAAAAAGCATTGTATTTATGGAACAGTGATGGTTTTCCTGCTCTTCCCACATGGATTAAGTCACTGAAACACAAGTAACTCTTATCACAATGCCCAAAATGAACCATTTATTTTTCTATGAGATGTCTGAAACAGTTAATAATAAGCCTGAAAAGGCATTTAATAAGGAAATGAAGGTAGCTGGTTGGTACAAAGGGGTATGTTTTATGCCTAGATGACCTAATCCCAGAGGGGTGTGGTAACTCAGACTGAATGGATGGACCTACTCACCAATCCACCCTCAACAGCCCTTACCAAAAACTCCCCTGGTTCAAATAGCCAGAGGTTGTTAACCAAACAGTGGAGGGAGGGATGGTGACATTATTTACACCATGTTGAAAGTCACTTCTAACAACTGTGAACTTGCATTTACATATAAACAAAAACTGAACTATCTGCAAATCAGAAATACTTTACACTGCACCAAACCCAAATTACAAGAATTGCAAAGCCTCTGACTGTCTGGTTTTATGGAGCAATTTTCTGATTGAATCCACATTGACTGAATCCATACTGTGGTGACTAAAGCACATTACACATCTCTCTACTGGTGAGATGAAAATGGGACAGTCAAGTCATGCCTTTTAAAATTACACACACATTCTTGAGGTCAGATTCTACACCAACACATACACCATTATCTTTACAGGGCTGATATTGATGTCATTGAAGAAGTTGGCTTTGCTTTTTAATTACAGAAAAATGCTTTATATTACCCACCTTCTCTTTATATTTTGCTTCCAGCCTTTTTCATACAATTTTTTTTCCTACTGCCTCTCTCCATATTACATGCACCTTTTATTTCAATATTTCCACAGCAGTCTCCCACCATAAAGGTTGTTTGCAAGATCCCCAAGTATTTAGTACTTACTGGTGACAGGCAGAAGCAGATTTTGACTTAATTTTTATTTATGACTGTTACAAAATTGTCAAATTGTTCCCCAACGTTTGTCTCAGATATTTAACACAGGATTAGCGATTTCATTTGAGGTCCAACACCAAAAGCTGCAGATTATGTTATCACTTTATGCTCAAGCTCTTTATTAGACAGAACCTAGTCCCTTGCTATAACACATAGCAAGCTATGAAGCAGCTGTATTTCAACTCAGAAAAGTTGAGTCCCAAAGCAAAATAATTCTCAGACTTTATAATCCTCCTGTTTATCATGACATTCTAGTGATTGGATAGAATTAAACTCAACAGGTTTTCTTTGCATTCTTACCTTCAAAGCCATCATTATCTATGTCTCCTAGATTGGCTATGGACTCTCCAAACCTCGCTGCATACGAGTCACTCCCGCTGAGCTCTATGTTCAGTTCTACCATCTTTGCTTTCTGAAGAAAAACAGAGTCAATGGCACATCAACAGAGCCCCTTCCAGGTGACCTAGCATATCACTCAAAATGTTAAAACTGCCTTGGATACCCATATATAACCCTACCAAACTCCTTGATGTAGAAGCAAGCATTTTCAAATATATTTTATGGTGTTTTGTGTAAGAATAGTAAAGTGATTACACTTCCACTTTGGAACCTTAGAAAGAATGAAAAGAAGCCTATTCTTCTAATGCATGATCTGTCCAGCCAGGTCATTTGCAAAACTGAGGAGTACCAGTCTCTTTCCTGACTGGTACCAGTAACTGCATGCAAGTGTTTCATTCCCTGCTTGCTTCTGAAGGGCCTAATGAGTTGCTCTTCAGATGGCACTTCAGTGGGAAGCACAGTAGTGGAGGAGAGCTTGGAAAGGGGCTGCAGTGGCAGGCTGTCACCACCCACAGCTCCTGGGAAACAAACCCAGTCTGTCTTCAGTTCCAGCACTGGTGTGAGTAACTGTGCTACAGCAGCCACTGCAGCCTTTGGGGGTGTGCTAAGCACTCCTGCTGGGGTAGTCATCACAGCTCTACTGTTGCTTTTTCCATATCTGGAAATATGGGATAAGAAGAGAGGAAAACTCTTCCTCTTAGCCTGTTAAACAGGAATGGCTGGGTTGCTGTGTGTTTTTAAGAGAAAATACTTACAGAACCTGAATTAATATAGACATAAACTCTTCCCTCTTCTCTGATGGTACTTTGCATTGGAGCACCAACTAGTAAGTCTGAGAAGCCATCTGAATTCAGGTCCACAGCACAAACTGCAGCTCCAAAGTAAGAACCAAGCTGTGTGCAGACAAGGAATCACTATTATTTTTGAATTTTGATGAAGATGCGCTAGAAGTTATAAGATGCAGAAAAGTAGTATGAAAGATTTACCTTTTTACCCTTTAGTTCAAATAGAATATTTAGTTGCTTCTCATTGCTAAAAATATATGCCTAAAATGAAAAGAAAATATAAGTGGAATTCAGCAAAGTGTAATCTGAAGTACTTCCCAGTGCTCTCTCTACAGCATGTACTAGAAAATCAGCAAAACAATGCACAATATACAAAGTACAGCTATTTGCTACCTGCACCTTTCTTTAACACCAAAGTTCACATCAATGTTATCCAGACTGCCTACCCTAATTCCTTCTTCAAGATTTCCCCCCATGAGAAGTCATATCTGATATTTGTCTTTAAAAAATTAATCTAAATTGGAAGATCATGGGTGTTTTTTGTGGGGTTATAGTCTTCAAGCCAATATTATAGACAATCCCTTACTTTACCAGTCTGCTCCTGTTGGGGAGCCCCTCCAATTACTTCTGTACTGGATGGTGTCAGAAAATGTCCAGCTCCAACAGAATATCCTGCAAATCAGAAATGCACTATTCAATACTGGAAGTGCTATATAACAAAGAAAGAATGGGAGCATGCCTTATAAAAGCTGTCAACGCCATAGATTATCATGAGTCTGACATTAAGACCTCATGCAAGTCTGCAATAAAAGTAGAATAGACAGGTTTTGAAGTATAAGTAAAAGGTCACTATAGACAGGAGGTTCCATCAAGCACGAAAAAGAGTCAGAAACACTCATTTCTTCCCAAAAACTCAATTATCTGTCATACTTAAAAAGACAATAAAATAAATTGCAAACACCTTCTGTTAATGCATATTCTGCAATTCTTCAGTGAGTCCCTACTACTATGTGGAGAGAGATCATAAACAGGACCATATTTTGGTGCAGACATCCAGACACAGAATTGCAAAACAAAGGCTAACACCTTAATCTGTAGCTGCACAAGTCATCCTTTCTCTTTCCAGAATACATTGGCTCAGTTGAAACAGGGAAGACAGATAACATTCTGCTACCCTTGCATTTACTGAATGACTGCTGATGTTTACAGCATGCAGAGAAAATGGAAAAATCATTTTTGATAGATAAGAACAAGCCCTGTATCTTTCATCTGTGATGACAACTGCCTAGAATTCAAGTTCTCATTAAGCCATCTTTTTATTTTCATATTTTAAGCTAAAACAGATTAACAGAGCAATTTATCACTTGAAGGTCAACACCTAGTTTTTATTTGCTCAACAAAAAATTGAGGATGAACTTTAATTTACCGCCTCTTACATTTATTTTCTGGTTATTTTTGTTTTGCTATAGTGTAAATATTACTAATCCTTAAGAGCTTTAAAAAAAAGCCAAACATACACAAAAATTAGAGTAATCGCATAGTACTTATTTTTCTTAAATGGTATTAAAATGTTCGGCAGGGGAAAGGGAAAACACATAACTGACCCTTTAAAAATTCAAAGGCATAGAGAAATTTATTTCCAACTCCATAGTTTTCTCCTTTTTACCATCACTACAATTTTTCAGTTTTCTGAAATGTTATTTGCCCTTCTCAGATCTGTAAAACGAACTGTGTTCTACTCTATGATTTCTTTAAGGCAGTTTGTTAAGTGCCTAAGGTTACTTTTTCATAAGGGCCAGCTGATTCAAAACATTGAACTTTGAAAATTCCTTTTATAGAAGTCAGCTACTACTCTCCAAGACACTCTGAAGTAGTCAAGAAAATATTACCTAATGCTATGTATTAGAAATGTCTTTCTAATTTCCTTCTTGCTTTCAGCTGTCTGGTACATGAACAGCTTTGTTTCTGCCAGCTTATGGAAAATGCTACAATACTACTGCACTTCCTGTAGTCTCTAGTTTCTTTATTATTATTCTTCAACAATTTAATGAAAAACGTAAATAAAGATGCCAACGTCTCGGTCCCTACCAGAGGAAGAACAGAGTAAGTAGATAATTGTATCTACTCATGTGCTTGAATTGACTCTGGTCACAATATATTTCCACCACTTGGTAGGGATAATTTTATTCATTAAAGGAGCAACAAACTCAGATTTCTAAAAATAATAATTTGGTAACAGAATTAACCCTGAACAGATTTTTGTCTTCAGTAATTACAAAGAGGGGACAGTAGCTGTTGGAGGGGAAGGAAAGTACCTTCAAATTCTTTCAACCACACTATGGATTATTATGAGGGAAGGAACCAGAGGTTAAAGTAGCATGAAACTGCAAAATTCCAGTTTTATCACAGCTGCTACTGTAAAGACATACAGACGAATTAATGGTGCTCTTCTTCACTTTCCTGCAGAAGGGCAAGTTTAGAAGACATATGGCTCTGCTGAACCACCATGCATCAGATCACTAGAGTGAAGCAAACTCCAGCTGATTTCAGGTCCTGGATGGCCAAGGTAACTAAGAAAGACAACATATGCATGGAAAAGCCTTCCCTAACCTCTCCCCAACACAGTCCTTATGCAGGTTTGTACCCATTTGCCTGCATCTGGCTTCTGGCTGTCAATGATTGGACTCATTCATTACAGTAATTCTCATTCTTATACTTGTAAAAGCAGAAATCTGGAATGAACTTTTTTTCCCTAGACAGGTGCAATACTTTTCCTGCTGATTATAATTGGAAAGCTTGAGCTTTTTCGTTCTCTGAAGCTTTTCTTTTGTCCTGTGAAAGGTTAGAAGTTCTACAGGTTGACCCTAGGGATCTGTGTGTCTGATCCCCTTTTACCACCCAGTCTCTCTTCTGCTTGACTTTCCCACAGAGTCACTGTGGCCTTTACAGGCTCAGAACTGAATTCTGAAATCTTAGCTCACTGTGTTTCACAATAACTATTTCATAACATATGCCAACTTCCTATTGTCTGAGGAGTGGAATCAGAAACAGGAAATGTTTATCCACACGAACCGGAACTTTAAATGGGAAAATGCAAAAACCAATGGTCACAAGCAAAAATATTCTTGCTCAGGAGTTCAGGAAAGACAGATGAACTCTCTTAGTGTGTAGTAAGAAGACTGAAGCTGCTGTTGTTTTGGCATAAACATTTCCAAACTGCAGCACTAAATTCATCTAGTTACTTGGATATAGCTACATGAGTAGAGCTTCACGGCCTCGGTTACAGACATTCATAAATGAGGTTTGCCTTCCCACATATCCAGACTAAGATATGTCTGGAATAAAAAAGAAAAAAAATAACCATTGGAGGAAAGTTTGTCTCTAAAGGTCATAGCATACTTTCCCTTATTGACAATACAATTAAGACTTGCTTGCAGCTTTCACTGTAAAAATCTTTTCATATTTCTGTTATATGTGAAACCACTGTCTTTTTCCGTGAAAGCTCTTGGCGGCATTTCAGACTTGAGTGAAATGAAAACCATTGCTAATCAGAAGCATCCCTACCTTCTAAATCAAGAAATGGTTAAAAGTCAGTGGTGAGATAAGAATAGAAATCCACTGTCCAGGAAGTTTCCTCATAAAAAGAGCAGAGAGGAAGCCTTATAATTAAATAATATTTAACAAAATCAGAACACATCTTTAGAACTGTTGCTTCTGGCATTAATAGTGAAAACACTGAAAAACACTGTGCACTCCCCCCAAGACCAGCTATTTAGTTTATATTTTAGTAAAGCATTAAATATTTTAAGTACCTAGATAACTGCCAAATTTCACTTGGTTATTTGAATCTGTGTAAGCGTGGATTGTATTCGCAGTTGTATTGTATACAAAAACAGAACCAGTCCAATAAAATGATCCAGGGGCTCCCATTATAATTAAGTCCTAAAAGAAAAGTAAAACAAAGCCATGTTATTCACACTGAAATATTCACAAAAGCATGCAAAACAAGCAAAATACTCTTCTTTAGATCTCCTCTGAATTCTATGAAATGCTACTGGAGATGCATCTGGCTCAGCACTGGGGTTTACTACTAAATTACAGATAATATTTTTCAGATTTCATAAAAATACCGTTATTAAAAGCTTTGAACTGTAACAAAAAAAATAGAACAACAATCAGGATATTCTCTTCTTAAAAGAGATTTTTAGAAATTACAATCTTAGGGTGAATGGAGATTAAGTAATATAGAATATTACTCTGTAAAGCAAGAAGGTAAGCATTATAAATGTTACATCAAACAGATTAAAGAGAACCATAAAATTTCATCCTATGATGTAATCATGCCCTCTTTCCAGAAGAAAAATAACTTTGGATTTCATAAGGTGTAAAAGTATTCTTGGGAATAAAAATGAAAGTCTTACTTGGGAATTATTATGCAAGTCATCGCAAGATTCAATTAAAAAGAAATTAAAAAGGCGATTTTCCCCTCCCACAATGAAATACAGTGTTGGTGTTGTCATTTTCATATCCACTTATATATATAGTATACATAAAAGTAAGTATATAAACAGAGAGACATTTGGTATCTTTAATACACACCTCAAGGTAAAAACTAGACATTCCAGCCTGACATGACCCATGGTTTTCTCCAAACTTTCGTGCATGATCTGGGAACGGGAAAGAAATGTTAAAAAGGATGAGAAGCATGTAGTTCCAGAGTTTTGTTACCAGGCTTTCAACAGAAGTTGAGACAACTTAGGAAAAAAATATACCAAACACTTCCCCCAAAAAGTTGATGTTCAGTTCTGCAATACAACTAAAAAAATTGGTTTCCACTACATGGCCTTCAGGTGCAATATAGTATTGTAACAAACTCAAACCACTATGTATGACTTGATCACACCTGCCTTTGAAATACTGTGACTTTAAAGGCTATACTTGTCTTTCAAAATTGTTCCAGGAACAAAACAGCCAAACTGAGCACCACAGCTGGATACTCTTCCACTCTGTACTTCAGGCATACTCTGACAGGCTTATATATCTTGTCCAAATATATCTGGATCTTACTTTCCTTGAATCACATGATTTTTAGTATGGCCCATTAAAAAAAGAAAAAACAAACCCCTCAATAATATTTTCATAGGGAATCTAGCAGGCTTAAGCAGCTTTCAATTAAAGCTACTTTTTCTACCAAATTTTCTGGTAACTGATTACCTATTTGTTAATTTCCTAAGTATATGACCAGTACCTCTGATCTCTAGCAGCCTTGCTGGAAAAAAGTCCTCTTTAAAAAAAAGCAAACAATAAACAACAAAACAAACATTTTTAAAAATAGGTATTAATAATTTTCCAAATATAATTTAATGTCTTACTGTGCTCCACTGGTGCCATGAAGGGTTTGTGTTATGGCAGTCTTAGACACGCTTTCATCCTAGCAATCCAACACTTTCCTGCTCTGTTTTCCTTCAATTTTTTGCTGACTGCCTGCCATCAGGGTTCCCTTCATTCCATACAGAGATTTGTACACTTAAAGTCTCCAAAGATAAAAGCACAATTTCACCAGCCCTTGTAACAGTCTCCAAAGCCAGCAGTGGGAGATTTGAGGGCATTACTCTGTCTGCACAGAAAGGTCAGATTATCAGCTGATCCTTGCATTGGCAAGGCAACAGGGGCATGAGACCATTCTCCTGGGTGGGTGGTAGATGAGAATGGGAAAGCATGGATGGAATCATTTGATAGATTCAGGCCTTGACTCTTATTCTGATCCTGAAGTTCTCCGAGGAAAAACCCCTGAAGGTCTCATGGCACAGCAGCAGCCTTGGCAGAAGGCAAGTAAGGGACAAGGACACGCACTGTGGCAGGCACTGCAGCACCTTTGTATCAAAGGCTAAGGAGCAGATGGCCACAATCACTTGCAGGATTTTTTTCCACTGCTTTGCTGTGAGACTCTCCAGAGCAATGACAAGAGTAGAGGAAGGAAGGATGTCCTCTACTGGCCTATTTTTGAGAAGCACACATCCTTCAGCAATGCAGTCCAGGAAAAAAACAATTCTGGTGCCCTGTTTCAATTATTTTTGACCTTTTAAAAGCAGCTTTTCTTTGAAGTGATAAACATCTCTACATCACAAATTGGGCTCATATCATCAGCACTCAGCCTCCAAACTGTTGGCTGCAGAACACCTGCTCAGAGCAACACAGGCTTTTCACAAACTCTGCACCAGTCAGTTGTGTATCTCACCCTTCCCTACAAAAGGACTCAAGCATTCTGCTTACCTATATAGCATGGGCATATTCTTCTGCTCAGCTCAGTTCGAAAATCAGGAGGAATGGCAAAACAAATACCATGTGGCAGTTTGTGCTCATTTTTCACGTAGAAGACATTTTTCCATCTATGTCCACAAGCCTGTGGATATCAAACAAACACAGCATTCGACATGGAAGCCTAGGAAAGCTGCCTGCAGTCTGACACACAGAGGCAGTGTTAATACGTACAACAATAGAGCCACTCTCCTTTGGCTGCCTCGCCAGGCTGACGCCCAGCCACTGATTATCCCGCTCCTCCACACAAGTCTTCCCACAGCGCTCTCCACTGGGATTGCCTAGGAGAAAAAGACCAATGCTCTGAACAGAGAGACAAGATGAAGAACAATGTAACAGGAACACCCAAGAACTCCAGGTTTGGTGGATCTGACCTCCGTCTCTGTCTTACACAGGTCATGTAGATGTTTTACTTTCCTCTTGAGCAAAGGTATGGTTGTGGGTAGCCAAAGGGAACATCCTGGCTCTGAATGTGACAGGCTGGCTGCAAGGATGGACTTCTCCATCACTACTCAGACAGGAAGTGACATTACACTCAATTTTGGTAAAGGGCTGTCCCTGTAAGTACTCTTCAGCCTAAAAGTTCATAAGAAATATGAGTAATACCTCTGAGTACCACCTAAACTCTAGCCTAAAGCAAACTTATCTCCAACTACGTGTCTATTGGTAGCAGACCTTAAACCAATCTCTACTGCAAGAGGCTGTCAAATAAAGGTTGTATAACTGCCATCTCTACTGGGAATGGCAAATCATTACCTATGCACGCCCTGCATGCTTCTTTAACTGCTGCAATTATTCACCAGCAGCTCTGAGTGTTTGTTCTTAAGCAGAGATATTTTTTAAAACCTTGAGAGAACACATCAAAATGTCTTCTAACTCTGCCCTCACAGCCAAAAAGGCTAGAGTATTGGCAAGTTAGCAAATATTTGCTTTCTTCTGAAAAGCAGTAGTGGTCCACATGGTGAGGAGAAGCTACACATTTATTCGAAATTATATAAAGCAAGCTTTTCATTTTTATGATGTTTGTATGAATAAGCATTAATAAAATAATTGAAATGGTATTTTCTATGCATCAGCATGATAGTTTATGAAAAAAACTTCTTATAAAATAAAGAAACACATTATGTCATCTGAACAAACTGTTTTGCATAATTTTTAAGCCTTCCTCAGATTGAATACAGCTACAGGGGAACCCAAAATGTTTGAGGTTTAAGGGTTAGTTTAGTTACCCAGAACAGGATGCCAGTATAGACCACAGAGCACTAATGCTGATGGAACATTGTTTGCATGGAAAAAGGCCCATAAATCACACCCCACACCTTCTCATCCCTCACCCCACCAAAAAGCTTGCAAAAATTAACCCGCAAAACAAAATACCTGTGCTGAGAGCAGAACTGGCATTTATTACTGCCCAATGAATTAGAGTTTAAATGAATACATAGATTAACCTATTGGCTAATGTCAGAGATGTGAACTTCCATGTACTGAACGTATACTGCTTTTCAGAAGCAAGTGTGGAATTTAGTTTCGGAATTGAATTTTGGAGTTATGTAATGGAAAATTCACTTCCTAAGAGAGAAATTACCGTGGTCTGCATGAATCTTAATCTGACTGAAATATCCTCAGAAAAGAAAACTCCATTACATCCCCATGTGTAAAAATTAATCTTCCTTTAAATCACAAAAGGCACTTCTGGTAACTCCCTTTTAGCATCCTCTTATAACAATGACTTATCTGGGACTTGATTTTATGTGGATTTGCAGGAAATGAAAGTAGAGAAGACCAGGACAACAAATTTAGACCCAAGAGACTGAGACTTTTTATCAGTAAATCAAATAAAACCAGACAGTTATGATGTGAGAGATGAGAAAATTCAGCCTGTCTCAGTGCTTCATTCCTGTGCCTGTTTCAGAGGTTTGTAACAAGAAAAAGCACCATCATTCCTCGAGACTCATTGGATTGCATTCCCCTTTTCCTTTGCTCCACTATATGGTAAGTCAGCATTATTTTGGCCCTTTGCTGACGTGCTGCCTTATGTTTCCTCTCTTTCTTTGACTGGCAAGTATTCAAACCACCTTGAAATTACAGACCTTTGTGGGATAGAGAAATGAAAACCTGACATCCCAGACACTCTGATGAGTCCCTGCTCAGACTATGACATTATAAAAGCTTTATCAAATGAGAAAATGCAGTATTCTGCACAAGCAACAGAGCAGCACTGCTTAAGTGCAAGAGGACATGGCAGCTTGGTTGCCTCAGGGAAAAGGAACACGTGCTGTCATAAAGTCACTGAGAAATAAGTAATTGGCCATGCCTGTGTACATTACACAGCTGGAAGATACACTTCTGCTATAATCCCCTCTGAACACATCCACAGAAACAATGCAACTGCAGATAAATAAGGTCATAACTTATAAACCCACTTCTGGTTTTGGCCTCAAGGATCATAATACAGATGTTTGCAATATCATCTGAGAAACCAGTTTTATATAACTTGCTCCAGTGTTTCCCATGCCCAACAGCCTCTCATGACCCATTTTATCCTCCCACAACTCCTCTGGTCCTATTGCTAATTGATGAAAACTATGACATCTACTGAAAGGCAATAAGCCTTCTGATATCCTGCTCCTAGATGCCAGGGCCTCAGAGTCTATTTTTTCCCACCCAGGAAGTATTTTCTGTTTTCACAGATCTGATAGGTTTTATTCCTCTTATATCCCTCAAATGACTTCTACCCAAAACATTTTAAATGACACCTGTTTCCATCTTTCTGTAACAGACCTAGGCCCAGAAGATCCCATGTTCCTTGGAATAGTCACTTGCAAAGTACGAGCAGTGCAAGTGACATAAAAAAAAGCCACACTACCAAACGCCAAACTTACTGAAACCAAAGTTGAATAAACACAGCTCTGCTTCTTCGGGAAAACCATTAACTGTTCACTTTTCCATTGTAATGATTCAGCTGGGGGAGCTAGAGGGCAATTTGTTCACAGGTTAATTGTAGTAGAAACTTAAAGGAAGGGAGCAAGACCGAAACTGTAGGCAGAGCTTTCTGGCCTTATGTTAAACAGTATGCATTGAATTTACTGCATTCATTTGTAGCTAAAACTAATTTTTTCTTTAGACTGGATGGCAAATTGCACAAATTATTTCCCATGTACTTTAGCCAGTCAATCACTGTTTCAAATCTGAGAGCAGTGCTATTGACGAACTTGTAACATTTTGTAAGTCCAAAATTCAATAGGTCAAAACGTCTAAAGTACTTTGTGTAAATTCCTCTACAGTAATCCGTGACTACCCAAACTGAAGTGGGCAAGGATTTGAAACTCCAGGACAGAAGACGGACACTTAGTGCTTCAACCTGAAGCACTGTATTTTGTACTTGTGCCTGAAGTTTGATTACAAGCCTCTGCATCTAACATAAGCCATTATTTAAAAATACTCCAAATACAAATAAATCTGCAGTCTAGAATACTTGACACCATAAACGGAAATACTAGAACTCGTAAAGAGACTGAAAACTCTCTATTCATCAATCAGAGAGAGATTTAAAAGTGCCAATGAGGGTCTAGGAAGACAAAGACTTGCTAGTTATCTCATGGCTCTTTTCAGCTTTTAAACCAGCCCAGGGCCTGCAACATCTTGAAGAACATTAAAACTCTTTAAAGTATGTCTGGATGAGTTATCCCAGATACTGTGATGACTGCAGCTTAAGACTGTTCCCAGCAGCTGTTTTGCTATTGAGGAAGCAGATAGGAACGTGTGACATATAAAAATACACCACCAGTTTTGTGTAATCAGAGGCTTCCTAATTGTTCATGAATCCTTAATTAATTAGTTATGGCAGTTTCAAGGCTACTTTCGTGAAAAGGAGCAACAAAGTATTTTAACATATTTATGCCACTAAGTAATTCACATCCATTTATTACAGAAGCCCAACATTTGGAAAGCCACTTCTAGTGCCCATTATCACCTCTACTTTTTTATGACTTATAATTAGAAACTTACCACCTCAAAGATGCTTTCACCAGAACGAAATGCAAATTCAACTATTTAAGAGCAAGATAGAAACACTTATTTTTCATTGTGCCTGTTCAGTGTAATATATTACCACACATTTTTCTAAGGGAATTCCCTATTCTATGAGATCAGAACTCAAACTTGAATGAGTTAAACGAGTGATAATTAAGTTCAGCTTTGTAATTGCAAGTTCCCCTGCAAATTTCTCTGACTTGAGATACTACCCCACTTCATTCACATCCCATGCACCACAGCTGCCTTTGGCTTCTTCATTGACCTCAATGACCTGTTTTACAATACAGCACTTCTTTTCAGCATCTATTTAACTTCAGAAATACTACAGATGAACCTTAGTGATACAAAGATGTCATCTAGCAGCAATGGAAGCCTACAGTTTGCAAAAATCTTATGCAGTATAACTATTTCTTTAAAAAAGTATGTTGTGCAACCTGCAGCCTCTAAACCTGGGAACAGAGGCCATTTTAACCTAAGCCTTTGGAACCACATAACCATTCTCATATACCTGTTGCCACGTTTCACTTGGAATCCCCTAAGCTACTGAAGGAAAACCTGCGGTATTTCTTTTGATATTTTGTTTCTCTGTTGGCTCAACGAGTAAACTGAGAGGCACTGCAGATGTATGTAGTTTTCAAAGAACCTGAAACTTTCAACCCTTCCTACCCTTCCCTCAAACAGTAAAGGACTATTTTCACCACCAATCCAGGAACAGGGGTTTATTGCCTCTTAGCATATGCTATTTCACCACTTTCTAGTTGACCTCTGGCTTTTTGCAAACCTCCTCGTACAAACAGGCAGTCCAAAAAAGAAAATCTTGTTTTTATATATAACTTTTTAATAGATATCATATTGGAACGAAATTACTCAACAAAACCCCAAAAAACTACCTGAGCTGGTAAAAATTTAATTTCCGTTCTTTCTAGTAGCAACTGCTTGTCTTTTCTTATGAGACTACCAGTAAAACACCACTAAGGTACCTTAGGGTTTTGTAGCCAGTTACAAAATATAACTCTTATGTCCATTAGTAGCAAAAAAACCCGGACAGAACTGGTCAGTTTCAAGTTTTATACACAGACATGTAGAGAAATAACTGGTTTACTTTTTTTTTTTCTTTTGCCACAGAATGCTGAGCGCTGCCCTGACAGCCACCAGTTCATGGCGCGATATGGCTTTCAAATATTTTGATAGCCCTTTCCCGCGCTTCTCCTTACTGGGTGGCCTGCTTATAACGGATGGGATACTCTTGGTCAGAGGGTGGCAGAGTACAAGTTGAAGATTCTCTCCATAGCATATAAATAGCGTGAACAGCACTGTATTCAAGTGGAACAGGAAGAGAGCCTAAAGCAATTCACACGTGTTCATGGCAGCCAACTGCAAAGCCTTCCCCTTTTTAACAAGTACCAAACTCGTCAAAAAGTCGAAAACTTGAAAGCTGAGTATGTTCAGCCATTTACATCTCCTAAGTACGGAGACTGCGGAGATAGAATTTAAGTTAAATGCAGGACTCATAAAAGCTGATTCAGTCAAAAATAGCTTTGTTCGCCTGAAACTCCAATAAATCTGCAAGCTGGGAGAACCCACCAGCAAGACAACAGTGGTTCAGAGTTATTTTAGGGTAGCTTCCACGAAGAGAAGGCTTTGCAGAAGGAAACATGGTTTAGGCACATCCATCCTCCCATCCCTGAGCTGATTGCATTCACCCACTGCACTGAAAGCTGCACCAACTCTCCGCAGAGCAATGTCAGACCGAAACTCTCATGGGGCTTTTGACCCGGAGGCTGAAAGGTGCGAAACGGCTGTGGTAACGACATCTGTCACACCTAACTTCCCCAAATCAAGTTTTGGTGCGTGTGTTCTCTCTTGATGCCGCCGCTAGAGTCCCTGGGCAATAGCGCTGATCTCGCCCTTTAGCGAGAGGCAGAGCACTCTGCAGTTTTAAGCCGGAAGCGCGCCCCGCAAGGCAGCGGAGCAGAGCCGCGGTGGGCGCAGGGCGGGGGGCACCGACCCTCCGTGCCCGGCCGCCGCCCCGCGCCGGCGTCTCCCCGCCCACGCCCCGCCGCCGACTCACCCAGCTGGAGCTGCTCGCACCCTCCGCTGGAGTTCCCCCCGATCCGGCACCGGAATATGGCCCCGGGGTTGACCACCGACTCGTTGGCGGGCCAGCTGGCCCGGGGGGCGCCCACCACCAGCCTGCGGGGCAGAGAGGGCAGCGTGAGGAGCCGCGGCAGGGACAAGGCGCGCCGGGACCCGCGGGGGCGGCCGGGCCGGGGACTCACCATCGCTCCTCGCCGTGGCGGTGCAGCAGAACCGAGTACCCGAAGAGGGTCCCGTTGCCCCCGCGGAAGAGCAGCGAGTGCTGCGTGTCCAGGTTGTAGGGCCGCACCGTCGGCAGGCACTGCCACAGCAGGAGCAGCGGGGCGGCCCAGCCCGCGGCGCCCCGCGCCCTCTCGCAGCCCCGCATGGCTCCGGCCGACCGGCAGCGCACCAACGCCGGCTTCCCGCCTCTCCGCTCAGCGAGAGGGCAGGGCAGCGCCGCGCCCCGCCCTGCCCCGCCCTGGGTCGCTGTCCCCGCAGCCCGGGCCGGGGGTGTCCCCGCGAATGGGGCAGTCACACGGGCACGCCGCCACCTCCTCCCGCGCGGCCGCAGCCCCTCGCCCTTCCCAGGCGGCGGGGGTCGGGTTTCTCCCCGCCCCGTCCGCGCCCACGGGGGCGCTGCGGAAGGGACGCGGGACCCGGGCCCCCGCGTCCCCGGGACAGTGCAATGCCCCGTGGGACACGGCCATCCCGACACCGGCGGAGCAGAGAGGGCCGCGTCCCCCTCGCTTCACCTCGACACACTTGCTCGGCCGGGCCGGCAAAGGGGGAGGGAGATACTGCAAACTTTTCCTAAAATCCCCCGCCGAACAGCTTGCGGGCAGCTCCACCCAAGCGCAGGATCGTGTTCTGAGAAAGGAAGTGTGGAGAAGACTGAGTTTTCCTTTTATATTTAGGAAGAAATCTCAGTGCCCCTGTGTTAAAAGCCTTTCCCACCGCCGCTGCGCTGAAGGGGGTCTTCCCTGCTGTCCCCCGGTGAGGAGTATTTGATTCCCGAAACCAGTGCCGCAGAAGCGGAGCACAGTGAGCCTGGCCTACCCATGTTGCGCAAGACTGCTCACTGCTGATGGCTCCTTCCTTTCACGTGTGATGTAGTCAAAACAGCCCCCATCGCTTCTTCAACGTTTTAGGGTAACTGTTTCACATTCCTGTTCAGTTCAGTTTCTGACGAAGTTAGCAGCCGTGCCTCCAGACAGCAAAGGAGCAAAGCAAAATGAGCATTGTGCAAGAGATCTGGTATTTGGCAGACCTTGAAAAGGCTCCCTTGATCTTAGTGAGGGGCTTTTCTGTGCATGTTTTCAGCAATCAGTTGCTGACTCTTGATTTAGCTCATACCGAGTTGTGTTCATCCTGAGATCAAGGCTTTTACTTCTGTCTGCAAACCTTGCCTCACTGAAGTCCTTTGAACACCAGTGCTTCAATGTTGCTATAATAATCCCTGTATATGGATAACCTATGCATAATGGTATTTTGAACCTGAGGAACAAGAACAGAAGAACTTCTAAATGAAAATTTTAGTTACAAAGATTACTTACTGTACCTGGAATAAAAACCAGTATAATTGCAACTATTGAATATTATACATATTAGAAATAACAGTGAGATGGCAGACTATCATCCCCTAATGGAAATTCAGAACATGGTGTTTTAAGCTTCTTAGGAAAATACCCCCCTTTCATTTCCATTAAGTTAGTGGAAATGTGGAAAGTTTCACACTTCTGCAAAATGCTGAGCAACTACCAGAGCAGGGCACTGAGGCAATGCAGAGTGAAACATCTTGTCATCCTGACCACATGCAGATGTGTAGTTTCTGGAATGAGATCAGCACAGTGGAAGATCTGACAGTCAGTCATCCAGTCAGCAGTGTATCTTTTTTTAAGTCCTCATCTCCAGAGCCATCAGAGGGCTTCTCCAGATGACACTGATGTGGAGCAGTGGCTGTTTCGTGTAAGGGAGTCAAACAGCTCCTCATCTGCTATTCATCTTCCTTCCAATTACTGACATCAAAGGAGTTAAAACAATCAACAGCAGCTGTGAATCTGCATTTCTATTACTCAAGAAGTTTTCACCCTCATTTTCAAAGCAGCAAAACAAGCATGATTCAAAACTAAAATGCTAAATTGTGGTTTAGTTGGTGAAAAATTGTAACGTGGTAGCACCACCATGATGCAGAAACCATGTTGAGATGGTGGCAAGGTTCCTAGCTGACAGGAAAAGGTAGATTGTAAAGTTGTGGGATTCAATTATTGGCACATAAATAGCTGCTTATCAGCTATGATATGAAATTGAGACCTGTACCTCATCTGTCAGGAGGAAATATGTATATTGTCTCCTAGACTCTGCTAGAGTGGATGTGACTGTGATTTACCAGACATCAGTGAAATCAATGGAATATAAATTACTGGAGAATCAGAAATCCATATTTTGAGAAATATTTGCAGGTTTCAGTACCATTCAGGCGCAGGACCAGTCAGAGGGCAGAATAAATGCAACTGACAATATGGAGTAATGAAGAGAAAACTTGAGTTTTATTAGGGATTAAGAGAATTAGCAGAAAAGATGGAACTAACACTGGAAGCCAAGTACCTGTATTTACAAATCAAATACAAGTTATGTATCAGTTTTTATATAAGTTATCCTGAAATAATAAAAAAAGTTCTCCCCAAAACATCTTGCTGCTATGCAATCATAACAGCACGTCTCCCACAATCCTCTGTGGGTTAATAACACTAGAAATAAATATCACAGTGACTTGCTCTTGTGCTTGAATTTGGTTCACCATCTAAGGCAATTTCAGAGGAGCCAGTGGGATGATTTGTTAATTATATTAGTCCACAGTTTGGCAGCATTTTTTACAGCAGATGTGTGCATTTCATCTGACTGTTCTCATCTCTTGCTGCTTGAATCATACTGCTGCCCCTGTTACACTGATACTGTTCAGTGTCTGAGCAATGAAACACACTAGAGAAGTGATCTGGGTTCAAAATAACTCAGCAAAACCCCTCAAATCTAGAACAGATTTGTAGTTTGTATATTGTGTGGCTGGCCAGTTGTATTGGTTGTATTTATTGGATGGTTTAAACTGATGCTGCAGTTTTAGGAACTTTCTCAGGTAACAGCCTTAACTTTCTAGAAGTAGCAAGACTACAAAGTTAAAACCTACACATCTAACTTAAAATGAAGCAGAAATCCGCTCCCCCAGTATTGATCTGCTGGAGCTTGAGGATATTGGTCCAAATACATTTCTGCATGAGTCCAGCTAATAAAGAGCAGTATTAGTGTATACCAGAATTACTGGTGCTAAATGTCAACAAACATTATGTGAGCAAGCTCTATAAAAGTTTATTTATGTTCCTTCAAGGTGTAGTATTTCAAATGCAATTATGAAGTAGTAGCTACTGCTGAGATTTTAATCAGTTAGTTTTTGCATTTGGGAAGAGTATGAAGGAAAGTCACTGGAAAACAAATGAACAAAAAAAAATTTGCGTTCCCCATCTGTAGCTATTTAATTTAGGAAAAGCAGCGGTTTGAATCTTTATTTGCTCTATCAACTTTGTTTACCTGTAAGACATCCCAGTCCTGGTGAGAAGAAGGGAAAGAAAATTACTGAAGGAAGAGCACACTGATTCTGAATGTCTGTCAGTTTTCTTCTTTGGAGCATACACTTTTTGGTTCCCTAAGCTGGAAGGCATTTATATTAAATTAAATCCTGTGTATGGGCTGGTGTTGAGTAACTGATCACATGACTGCTTTTGCTGTGTTGTAAATACAGGAAAGCACATGTTCCTGAAAATCTTCATGGATATGGCTGCTTTCAGCTCTGTCTGTCCCTGGTCTCCTGTGTGTTATGGAGGCTTACCACTGCTTATGAAAGAGTGTCTCCAAATGTACTCAGGATTAGAAATAAAAACAATCAGTGGTTGAGTTCCTGTTCCTAATTAGCAAGACTTGAATGTTTAATTTTTAAATTAAATTTAGTCTAAATACCTAAGTAGTGCTATTTCAAATTTGAAATTTCTAAACCTTTCTGATGTACTGAATTATGGAAAATCTAGGGTTTTGGTCACACCGTAATTATGTCTTCATGTAAGCTTCTCCTCTGCCACCTCCTGACAATGGGCCACAAAGTCTATTATTCATATGCTGTCATCTGAGAAATTATAGAAAGCAAATACACTCTTACACTTACCTCTAAAGCTCTCTTCAAGAAAGTTCATCTTCCCTGTGTTGTAAGATATAAGTGAGCTCACATGAAGAGGCTATATTGTCCACTGACAAGTATAATTAATCACAGATGTCTGAGGCACCAAAGAGAAGCAAATGTTAGCAAGGGTCTAATTTTATAGTTTTGGTTATATTCTCTTTAGAGATCTGAATTCGTTTAGAATCAGTTAAAGAGAAGCAATCTTTTAAATTAATCAACTTATAGTATATATACACTCATATTATGTCCTTTTAGGAAATGCTTTAAAGAAGTTTTTTCTTCCCTTGAGCAATTGTGCTGCTGATGTAAAGACTGATCTGCTAAAAGAGTTTTCCAGTATTTAAACATATAATAATGTCATTCAGACAATGACTATGGCAACCTGAAGAAGCAAATAAAAGATAATTATAGTTAACAACAGCTTAACTAATAACTGCATTTTGATTTACAGATAGGTAGGACTGGAAATTAATCATTATATGTATATGTGTAATTGCATACCCTTTTTTGTTTCTTAAAATTTTGTCTAAGATCCTTGAGTTGCAAGATCAGACACAACTAAATAGCTGGTTCTGAGTAGAATTGGGCAGTAACCTCTTTTCCCATCCCAAAGGAATTGCTGAGCTTTTGAAGCTTTCCCATCTGAAATTCAAACAAAGAGTGTTTTCATGCACCATTTCTGTGTCTTCCCTTGTAAAAGTCTGGTTCAGCACAGCTGTAGCTTTTTTTTTTCATTTTTTATCACTTTTTAAAACAAATATTTTAGCTAGATATAGTTTCTTTGAGAGAAAAAGGAAATATGTATGCTCAGAGAATTTCAAGATTAAAATGTTGTTTTCTTTTTTAAATTAATAAGTTATTTAAGTCAACACTTTCCCATAATTAATTTTCCATAATTAATTAATACTTCAACATATTAATCTCTGCACAGAAAAAAATTCTGACCATTTCTTGATATTGTGTTTCTATTTTTTTCATATTTCTATTCTTCTATAGGTTCCATATGTCTGCTTATGAGGTTGGATGCAATGAGAAATCTGAAAAACTTTGCCTAGATTTATTTCTGAGCTGCAAAGAAGTTTTAAGTTAGACATTGATCTGTTGCATCTGCTAAGCAAGATAAACTAAAGGACAAGGTAAAAGCAAAAGCTTTGGTTATTTAAACAAATAGATACTGGTTTTGCTGAAAAGAAGGATCAGTTCTGTACTCAGGTATAAATTTATGTAGCACTTACCATCAATATTAGTTTCATTTTGCATCACTGTTTGAGTATGTGCATATGTCAATACAATGACAGTGTTATGTTATACAGGACTGCCTGAATTGTTGTTACTTTCCAAATGTTTTCATACAAGAACACTTAAATGTCTGAATATTTTGAGAGGAATATAAGGTTCTTTGTTGTCTCTCTCATTTCTTTTTAAGTTTTTTTTTTCTTTTGTTAATAATTTCTAACAGAAAAATATTCATGGTCAACGATTGATGCAAGTAGGACAATTAATAGTTTAGAAACTGAGCCAAAAGATGCTAAGGCCTAAAGCTTTTGTCTCCATAGAAAAACTAAGCACTGTGAAAACAGCCCCCAAATTAGAAAGGGGGGGATGTGTTTGGACCATGTTCTTTCAGCAGTGACAACAGCTATATTTCAGATAGGAAAAATACCTCACAAGACCCCCTTATTTCTTGAAAAATAATCCACAAAAAACCAAAACTGAAACAGTTGTTGGAAGAGAACTGTTGAAAGGAAACATCTGGAGGAAATGCCATTCCAATTTCAGTCTTGTCTTCAGTATACCATAACATACATTTTTCAAGATGTGATACTGTGCTTCATCAGACAACATCACAATGAGATCATACCTCTGAATATAGACTCCAGGTCACCTTTATGAAGGATGGTAATCATTATGTCTGATTCTGCTTCCTGAGAGAGTATATTAAAATACTTCTCATCAATTGCTCATTTCTTTGATGCTAGCATGAAATCCTAGATATGCACAAAATGATTGCACAAACTCATAATCTATGCGAGAATGGAAGCAGGCATCTCAAAACAGGAGCCAGCCCTGAGAGTTCAAGAGAGTTGCAGAAAAAATCTAAGACAAGCCACAGCTAAGTCCAGAACAACAATATGATAAGAAGGAATTATGGCAGAAGGCAGTGAAAACAAGATGATTTTGTATAGACATATGAACAACATGGCACTTCTGGCATTCTTTAAAAGAGATGAAAATAAAAGATTTTTCTAGATTATTATGTTTCTTATGTATGCATATTAATGTTTCTCTAGTATTCCTTTCATGGATACTCTTAGTGTGATTCCAAAACCCATTCATTCCCCATAATGTGTCTTCATGGTTTTATTAGCATTTTTTTTAAAAAAATAGGGAAAACAAAAATTTTCTGGCAAGCTTTTAGAGCTCTAAATGTTAAAATGTCAACTTAAAATGCCCTTAATACTGGTATTACATTTGTAAGTAGCTATTTGCCAGCTGTGTATCTGTGATTTCATAGTTATCAGGTCCAATAAAAATTTAGACCCCGACAGTTTAAACATTAAGAATTCTTGTTGGCTTGTAGGAACAAGACCAAATCTATATCATTGCCATGTAATTTGAAAGAGAATTTTTTTTCAAGTTACACTTGCATTAAAGGAAAATGTAGTAGTATTGAGACTAGGCAGACAACAAAGTATGTAGAGGATATACTACTAAGAGTTCATCCACTTACAGGTAAGCTTAGGTGTCCTGGTTCCTGGCATTTTCCTAAAGTAGGCAGTGTCTATTCGCCTGTTTGTTTGACTGGTTTTTTTTCTCTGTATAGTAATCTATATCTTAGGCACCATAAAGCATGCTACGTGTTGTTGCTGGAAAACTTGTAATGAAATAAACCAGTGAGATGCTCTTCTCCTTGACAAAGTTTCTCTGAGTTGTCCTTGCTCCGTTTTAGAGTACTGCATGTAGTAGCTTTAGTGTTTTCTTTTCTAGGTTTTGATTTTGACCTGTCCTAATTCTCAGTTTGTTTCTGAAATGTTTTAATTGTAGATGGATGTATTTGAAATGTATGTGGCCTTTTGTGTGCTTGTAAAATCCATAGTCTTATTGCCCAATATACATGGATAAACTATGTACATACGTATTTTAATCTCATATTCCATGGGTTATGCCTTCTGTTGCAAAATGGACCTGAGCACTCATAGCATACTCATGCATTTCTATTTATGTATTCTAAAAATTTATACATTCTAGATACATTGGGATCCGGTCTGAAAAATCTTATTCTCCCTTTTCAGTGAACGCTTATTATACCTGAGCAGGTGCACCACAGTGTATCTGTTCTAAGAAAATACCTTGAGTGCATTGTTTCTTTAAAGAATATTGATATTCAGCTTTTGTGGCTAAAATGCATCACTCCCCAAACAATTTTGTGTTACAGCAAAATAATAAATAAGATGCCTTAACAAACTTTGGCAAAGGAGTCTTCCCATAAAAACAATATTATAATTTGAAGACACCAGTGATTTCTTTTTCTTTCCTTTTAATGGAGCAGTACTTCCAGATTCATTTTCTTTCCTTTTAATGAAACAGTACTTCCAGAAGTCAAGGAAAGGCCATGTGTGTGTCTTGTACATAAGTGGTAGTTTTCATCCAACTACACTTGCTGGTCTGTGTCTGTGGGGAGACACATAGAGCAGTTACTCTCTGCATATACATTTTTAAAGGAGTGGAAAGCACAGTGAAACTGTTTAATAACTCCAGTGAGAAAAATTGCTCATGTCCTGGAGGACCATGCAGGTGTGTGCTCAGCTGCAGCACGGCTCTGAATTTTACTGAACTGAAAGTTCAGCTCATACATGAGCTCCTAGTTAGAGACTCAGTGACTGAATTTGTACCAGTTCCCAGCTCTGTCTGGGAGCTGGTCCCCAGCTGTATTTGTTTAGCCCCGGCTGCTGCGCTGGGGAGCTCAGGGCTTGGCCGTGTCCTCCACATGTTCACTGTGTTCTCCCCATCTTGTTCTGAGGCCAAAGAGGCTTGGCTGAATCCATGACGCCTGGCAGGGAAGGTGTTGTGCCTTGAGCCTTCAGGGATTGCCAGCAGGTCACTTAGGGTGCCCCTGGCAGGGAATGGGCACCAGGGCGGCTGCAGGTGCCCTGAGGGACAGGCCGGCGGCCACCCTATGCTGCACACAGCCGGTTTCAGCCGGTTCCTGCCGGTTCCAGCCAGCTCCCTCAGTAGCTCCTGAGGGCTGTGCCAGGCAGCCATTGCCTACACGCAGCTGGTTCCGGCCGGTTCCAGCTGGTTCCAGGCAGCTCCCTCAGTAGCTCCTGAGGGCTGCGCCAGGCAGCCATTGCCTACACGCAGCTGGTTCCGGCCGGTTCCAGCCGGTTCCAGCTGGTTCCAGGCAGCTCCCTCAGTAGCTCCTGAGGGCTGCGCCAGGCAGCCATGCTGAGGGCACCTCTGACAGTCCCTGATAAAGGGCAAAGCGTGGCTCAGCTGGTGAGGTGTGATGGGAAGAGAGTGAGGGACAACACTGCGAGCTCCTGGGGCAGGGCAGGAGCGGGAAAGGTGCCTCAGGTGCCAGAGCAGAGACTCGCCTGCTGCCTGCGAAGATGAAACACCATTAAAGGTACACAGGCTGTGCCTCCTCCGGGACCCCATCCTGGAACCAGTGGATACGGCCTGGAGGAGCTACTGACTGTGGAGAGCCATTCTGTAGCAAGCTTTCGTGAATGCAGCCGTGGCCCTGGAGAGCTCACACTGGTGCAGAGCTTTCCTGACAAGAACTGTGGCCGTGGACTGCCCATGCTGGAGCTGGTTCCCCTGACAGCAGCCATGGCCCCATAGACCACACGTTGCAGCAAGCGACAGGAACTGTACCCATGCTGGAGCAGGTTCTCGTGGCAGCCACTGTGGCCCTAAGGAGGCTGCACTGGAGCAGCTTCTCCTGACAAGGGCTGAGACCCATGGAGAGGAACTTCAGCCCATGGAAAGGAACCTGCAGCTCATGGACGGGACCCACACTGGAGCTAAGGAAAAATGTGAGAAGGAGGGAGAGGCAGGAAGGGGCTGTCATGAACTCACAGTAACCTCACACTCCCCATCCCCTCTGCACCCCTTGGACATCCTGGGGGATATAGGGGACCTGAGAATGGAAGAGTGAAGCTGAGTGGGTGTTGGAAAAGTGTTGGTGTTGGGGAAGGTGGTGTTTTAATTTGCCTCAAAATCTATTTTAACTGGCATGAAATTATTTTCCCACAACTTGATCAATCTTTTCCTGATGCCCGTGACTTGTAAGTGCTTTCCCTGGCTTTACCTTGACCCAAAAGCTTTTTCATCATATTTTCTCACCCTTGTCCTCTTTGAGTGGGACAGTGAGAGAGAAGCTAAGTGGTTCTCTGGCAGCCAGACAAAGTCAACCCAACACAAAGTTCCAGGCCTTTTCCAATTCCACAATACTGCTTTCAGTGTAAATAGACTGGGGCTATAAAATTTGAGGTATAATCAATATTCAGGACAATTTTCAATGTATATGTAAATTAACTTGTATCACAACTGTTCTCTATTTAACTCTCTTGCATAAAACATGCTCTTTTTTTTTCAAAAAAGGTCTTTTGTGTAATGTTCCATGAGAGTCATGATAAATGAAGGCTTAATCAAGATCTAGTACCTGCAGAAGAATCAAGCTACTTCTTCTTAACTAAACAGTAAGAAACCACACATTTTTGATTTTTACAGACTTTAAAGTGATGTTAATTTTACGTATGTATAAGCAAAGGTTCCAGCTCTTGGTTATACAAATATCTCACTGGGGTTTACAGCTGTTACAATCTCAGTATTACATCTTGTGATCTTACCTCCCTTCCCTAAATCTTCCCCACAACAATCCTTTCAGGGGCTGTACAGAGGGTTGCAGAATGTAAAAACATTTGAGGGTCTTGTTCTTTATGTGTAAATTTTATCAGATTGAGATAAGGTGAGTGGAGAATCTGCAGCACAGTATTTATGACATAATGCTTAGAGATATGAAAATGTGCCATAATCTTAAGAACAAAAGATTTTCTTCTTTTAGGCAGAGAACAGCTATCTTTTTATGGTCATGATTTTAGAGCAAGTGAAAAGATTAACTAATAAAAACCTCACACCTATATTTAAACATCGTTATAAATCCTATGTGATAGCACTTTTCATTTTATATGAAAAATTATGTTGGTATTAACCTACCACATAAGAAAACACTAAAAATAACTTAGTCTTCTTCTTTCTTGTGACATATCTGAATAAAAGTTCTCTCTTTATTCTTGCACTCAGGATTATTTCATGTACAAAACTGACCATAAATGAGCATACAGTTTGCACCACAGACATGCCTGTGGGGTAATAAGACATAATATCTGTTTTGAGAAATGAGTGTTACTGATCTAAAAAAAAAAATCTGCTTACTGAGATCACAGAAGGAAATTCGAAGAAAAGTAAACCAAAATTTAAGTGTCACCACAGATGGATAAAAATAAGATGTTAAATATGTATTTTGTGTAGCTAAGACAAAATTGTGTGTTTTACAGAGAAACAAACTCAGATCTAGAGCTACCACTAGCTGAACATCTTCAGCAATGGGCCCTGTCCCTGTGACCTTCAGCAGCTGCTACAGCTGTTTGGCATTTCACTTAATGAAGCAGAGATTTGCCCATATTATTCACTATTCAAGCTTAGACTGGGTTTGAAATTCTAGCTCTTTTAATAGCTAATGGAGTTTTTCTATTGTTTTCAACCAGGCCACAATCTGTGTATTCATCTGGAACTGTGTGAAAACTAAAGCATGATTGTTAGATGAAGTCAGATTAATGTGCTTTGCAGTGTGATTTTTTTGTTGTGGTTGGGTTTTAGGTTTTCTGGCTAATGAAAATTGATCTTCTAATTAAAACCCTCACAAAAATTCTGGCGTATTTATTTAAAATATGATTACATAAATACTTGGAAAAATATATGAAAAATAGGTTCTCTAGTAAGAGGAGTTTTCCCAAGATATTTCTATTTTGAAATGATATAGTGTGTTATAATGTCTTTACTACATGGTATCAATGTTATAAACCTTTGTTGTGTAAAGATGCTATTTTTTTTTCTTCAGAAGTAGAAGGAAGTATGGTATTGTACATCTCTTTCTGAACAAATTTTATTTCTGCTATGAATCTATTACAGTCACTATGAGGAACAAGTCAATAAATAGCCTTCCTCATGTCCCGGTGATTGTAAATCTTTCCAAGTCGAGTTCAAAGGTCTTTGGAAACCTAAAATTGTTAAAAATACAGAGTTTAAAAGGCAGCCGTCAGTTTAAAAAAGAAATCTGTTCCAGATAATTTTGACTATTTTATCACTTACTGGTTTTGAAGTTATTGCTTGTCTGAGAGAGTAAATAAGATATACATGATCAAACCTGAAAATCAACCAAATTTTCATATTTTGGAAAGCTTGGGTTGGGTTTATTTCTTCATGAACACAGTAATAGCCTTCTGAACCCGAGTCACGTGCATTGTTTTCTATCTTTATTCTTGTCTAGATCCATTATTTTATTTATCTCTGATTTTCAAGGCCAGAAATGTCTATTTTTTAAAAAAAATTAAACTTAGTTTTGTGTTATCTCAGTTTTCAGAGGCTTTTTGAATAGTCATCTTGTGTTGGCTGTTTCTTCTTTCATGGTTTAACTCTTGAAAATGCTATTAGACACAGTTTGTGAAGACTGTGAAATCAAATAGCTCTGTTTAGTCACGTGTCAGTCCTGTAGTAAAATTCTGCCCCAAAACAGATAATGGGGTCCAGTGTTCATAGTCACTTGGTTTGATGTAGCCATAAAATGTTAAATATTTTTTAAAGTTTCTATTAAAAGGGCAATACAGTACTTCTTAAATTATTAGAGGCTGTAATGACTGCTGGATTTCAGGTTTATTCTTCAGAGAAGGGTAGAGTAATCCCAAAAGTTAATGGCAGTAGGGGCCTGCTTTCCACAAGAGAAGAGAATTGTTGCTTTTCAAATGTCTTCATGTTTAAATGGAACAAATTGACTGATGGACATCTCAGTGCAAATGTTAGTGTTCCCTGAAGTTTGTTTTATTGTAATTTTCTTCTATTAATCACAGTTCATGTCTGCTAACTGTTAAATATAAGCAATAGGTAATTTTTCACAAGGGATTTTGCTATTCTTTCCTTTGCATATGAATTTCTACAAAAGATAAAGCCAAATGAAGTATTAGCATTAAAATTTCAGAGAAAAAAGAGCGATCTGGAAACAAAAGTGTTTCACTTACAATCATGAATTGTTTGGACTCTTACTGTTATGAGTCAATCTTAGAATACCAGATTTAAAGGGATTTGAAGGATCATCTGGTTCAACCTTTCTTGGCAAAAGCACAGTCTAGACAAGATGGCTCAGCACCCTGTGCAGCCGAATCTTAAAACTGTTCAGTGTTGGGGAATCCATCACTTCACTGGCGAGAATATTCCAATGGCTGATTGTTCTCATTGTGAAAAACTTTCCTTGTGTCCAACTGGACTCTCTCCAGGATCAGCTTGTAATCATTACCACTTGTCTTTTCCATATGAGTCCTTGTGAAAGGGGGATTTTTGTCTTAACATGGTGATACGGTCTCCCCATAGCCTTTCTCCAAAGCTGAACAAACCCAGTTCTCGCAGCAGAGCTCCTCATATGGCAGGCTTCCCGGTCCTTGGATCATCTCTGTGGCCCTTCTCTGAATTCTCTTCAGCCTGTTTATGTGAGAGTTTTTTGTGTATCAGGGACCAAAACTGAACACAGTATTCCAAGTGTGACCACGAAGTAGCACCTTCTGGTGGGATGCTGAGTGGGATAATGACTTCTGTGTCTCTGCTGGTGATGTCCTTGGTGCAGCCCAGTGTCCTTCCTGCTGGCTTTCTTTGCTGCAGGAGCAGCAGCACTGTTTGCTCACACTGAGCTGCTTGTCCACCAGGATCCTCAGGTCCCTTTCACAGAGCTGCTCCCCAGGGAGGTCCCAGCCTGTGCTGTGCTCCTGATTTATGTTTTCCCAGGTGCAAAGCCTTTATAGTTCTTGTTAGCCCACTCTTCCAGCCTATTCTGGTCTTCCTGCAGTGTGGCTCTCCCTTCCGAAATGTCCACTTCCCTCATCAGTTTGGTATCATCAGAAAATTTCATCAGGGGACACTTGATCCCATCATCCAGACAATTCATGAAAATATTAGGAAGTAATGTGCTCAGTATTCATCCTTAGGGGCCTGCACTTTAAATACAGGAAGACATAGACTCTAGATGCAGATGTAGCTATAGATACAGTTGTATACAAACACATACACCCATGAAAGGGAAAATAACTATTTTAAAAGGGTTAAAACTGGTGCCTATGCATTTTTAAAGTTACATTTTAAACATGGCAAACAGTATGCAGCAAGCACTGTGCTACTTACAAGTTGGGAAATGTTTGTTTAAGTCTGGGGTGATATCTGGAGCAGATCCATAAGCACAAAGGAAGTGTCATGTTTAGTTCTGGTATTTAGATCAGAATTGCAGCTCTGGATCCAATCAGTTGAGCACAGGGTCTGACTCCAATAGATGTGTGTGTAGGAGTAAGTGTTTGCCATCTAAGGCTGTAACAGCCAGCTGAGCTTACAGTGAGCCGTGACTTGTAGAGAAACGCGCCATTGTAAATCATGCAGATCATATATTAAAAACTATCACACGCAGCAATAGCGTTTGTTAGGCAGACTGCAGGCTTTTATTCCGTGTCTCAAAGTTAAGTGGTGTGTGCCTGAGAGAGGGTTGGGGATGAGAGGTCACTGGAGTTAAACTGATTTACACCTGCTGAGAATCTGGTATGGTGAATTATTTCCAGACACTACTTGAGCAGTAGGTATTTATTTTTATCTTTCTAAAATATTTTCCTCCACTTGCCTCTGTTAGCAGTCCTTGCTGACATTAAATATTTGAGAGCAATTTCACCACAAGTAGGACCAGTTTCAGTGACAGCTGAAGTTTTCCCATAAACTTGAGTGGATTATGCAATTTAAATGGACAGAATTCAATCTTAGCTGCCTGTCATGTTGATCATATTCACAGTTACTTTTTAGAGAGTACTTTTGTAGTCTTTGCACATATGATCTCTGCAACTCAGAGTGTTTGCATACCACGCAGCATCTGGCTCGGTTTTTACAGGATCTTAACAGATGCAGTCAGGAACAATGTACAACTCCCTGATGTCTAAAAATAATTGTATGTCAGTAATCTCTTATGCTATAATCACTGTCCCATACAAATGTAATAAACATAAAGCATTGGAAATTACTCAAAAAAATCAGAGGAAATGCCCACAGCATCTAGCCACTGAATCTTTTCTTTTACAAAGAAGACCTACTGGAGATAGAGAATACTAAAGAAAATACTTACTTAAAGTGGTTACTTAAGGAAATATATTGAAGTCTTAGTGTCAGGACTATTTTAACTGAAATCATATTAAAAATACTTAGAATATCATATTGACCCTGAATATAAAAGATATAAATCACATATTTCCATAAACTATTACTGGTATTTTGCCTCCACGATTTCATGTTAAGGAACTACAAAATTTCTTCTATTTTCTTCATATCAAAAAGAAAGAAAACTGTGTTTAGTTTCTGTCTGAAATATAGTTGCACCATTGTAACATAGTAGAAGGAAGACTTGGGCTCACGAAAGTGTCATTGACTGTAGCGAATGTTTTGCCTGAATAGAAAGTCAGAGACCAAGATGCAATGCCAGATGAAACAGACTGCTTACAGTAACTTTAACATAAATATAATGTCCAACAACTGTGAGGAACTCCAAGTGCAAATCATGTGTAACTCTTTCAGATCCATGCAGTAGATCTGAAGCTAAAACCCATCCTCAAGGTAATTGCTGAAAAGAAGAAATAATTAGGTTCTTAAAACAAATTAGGTACTGAAAAGGTGCAACCACTCATCAGTAAAATTATGTTTAGAGACCTTTGTTGAACAGAGAATCACAAAGATAACATTTGTCTATGTTTTCTGTCCTCTGTCTAAGTTATTGTTGTCAGAGAGAGAGGGGTATGGGTGTCATTTGGGATTCCCAGGGTTCCAGCAGGATTCTGGGCTACAGCCTTTGGAACCGGTAGCCACTAGTGTAGGAACCACCACTGGACTGGTAATCACTACATATTGTTTTTTTGATTCAGGACAGGTGCAATGAGTACTAAAATGAACAGAATAACAGCAATATTAGGCATGACTCTTCCAGGTAATACAAGGGGCTTTCAAACCAAGCATGAAACAGGTGTCTGAAATGGTGTGCCATTGAGGATGGATAGAGTGAGACCAGCCTGCACATGCAGGTAATCAAAGTGAGAGCAGGATCTGTGAACAGTGTGTATGAATGGCATCAAGCACATCTTTCCTTTTACTTGAAACTTGTATGTCAAGGAAAAAGGAAATGAAAAATTTGTTAAGCAGCTTACTCAGACCAGAATGAGCTTTGAAATCTGACATCTCCATGTAATACCAGGAAAGATGTCTCTAGTTAGTCAGATCATACCTTCAGCACAAAAAACCCAAAAAACCAAAAAAAACCCCACAACAACAACAACAACAAAAAAAAACCCAACAAAAAAAACCCCCAAAACCAACAAACAAAAAACACCACCAAAAAAACTCCAACCCCAAACCCAGGAACTGGATCTTTGTCTAATGACTTAGGGATTCTAAAAGGAAATTTTCCAGGTATGCTCACATTTATGGAACAGAGATCAATTAATTAACAGTTAAATAATGTGACTTGAGTGATCTATCACATATAATTATGTGCAAATAATAGCCTTACATTTCAGATAATCCATAGGCAGTAATTTGTTTGGACAATTGTCAGTAAGCAGTGATGAATAGCAAGAAAATTTGGTAAAATCATTTTTGGTTTGTGATTCAGTTCTAACAGGAAAACTGACATGTAGTAAACAGTGTTAATTTTGAATGCTCATCTAATTCTGCTAGAAGGGAAAAGACAAAAAGGTTTCAGTTCTCATTTTCAGCCATTCATTTCTGTATTGCAACTAAACCATACATAGCGAGTCAAGAATGTACTCCTTACAACATGAGCAACTCTAGCTGTGTGTACAATAAACATTTTTTGGTGACAGTACTAATACAAAAATGCCAGATGTATAATATTTTCATGTGTGCTTTTCTTGTGAGTTTCATGTTCCAGTTTTCATCTCCTAAAAGTTTTTGTTTTCAGGAGCCAAGGTACACTGGAGAGCTCTCCAAATTATCTGACATCTTTCAAGTAAGAAATTTCAGAAATTTATAATGAAAATCATAGGATCTGAGAGACGTAGGGTAGCATAAATTATTTGTTATCATGCTTTAATTCTTATGGGTACTGAACCCAACCTTCAGCCAACAGCTAGTGATGCTGTTTGTCCTTTCTTCCATATTACACAAGTTTGCTTTTTCACCTTTTGAATCATGCTCAGATCTTCTACAGCCATCCTTGGCTTAAAGCTTGCTTGCATGACAAACCTTTGCTAAATCATTTTTATCATCTTATATTAGAGAAATAGTGAATGGCAGGGTACTTAAGTGCTCCTTCTGTGGACCCTGTTCCCAGGGGGTTTACTGATTTTATACCCTAGTGTAAATTTCTTGCACTTTTTAAGCAGAATGAATCTGTGAAAATTCCTCTGAAAGAAAAAGCATCACTTCTGCTAGTAAATGGTATTTTTGTTAAGGCATTCATTTGAACTAAAACAGTCCTCAGTTTTGTGATCTTCTTTCAATGCAGATTAGGATGTTGTTGAGCTCAAAGTAAAACATAAAATAGAAAATAAGGTGGGTTTCCTCTTTATTATGTTCTATAATGCATATTTTCACTTCACTGCAAATTTATGTTTTTCCCTACTAACTGAAATATGTTGTAATTCACTCATTCTCATAGCATGTAGCATAACAAAGCAACACCAGGAAGGCAAGGCATTTTTGATTTCTTATCAACTCCAACAATAAATAGCATGCATATGGGAAACATGAAAACACTCAGTATCTTAACTGTCTATTTAAGCTTAGTCTCTTCTATCTTCTGTTTGCATAGTACAACACTTTTCTCATCTATTAATATGCAGAGTATATTTGAAGCAACCAAAGCTAGGCATCTACTGAATTAACTTTGATTTCTAAACTTCAGCAAAGCCAGGTCCATCAGGAGAATGTAATGCCAAAATATTCATGCTTCTTTTGGTCTTTCTGAAAGTGTTGAAAGCCAGAGCAATTTTGCTGTGGGGCTTATGGAAAAATGAACCTTGCTCTCTGCTAGGATTTTGGATTTTTGAACTAATTTATTCTTTACTAGAATTTTTGTAGGATGAATTTGCCAAGTACTTTAACCATCTCAGAGGACAATGAAGTGACATAGCAGCTAAAATGAACTATTTCTATTCGGATAGATCTTTCTGGTCTACTTCAAACATGTAGTTTGACTTCATCTATCTCCTTATGCTCAAATAAGCACAGATACTAGCTAGCTTGTGTTTCCAGGGATGTGCAATAAAAAAGGCTTCTGTCCTGCAAAGACCTTATACTAAATGGTATAAAATGCATTAAGGAAGGTACAAGCAAACCAGCAGCTCAACCTGTACAAAGCAGAGAAAATTGTGAAGCACTCAAAACTGCCATTTCAGTACAGCAATATGCATGCAACTGAATTAGCTGTTTTCAAACAATAAAACGTACTTTCCCACTTCTTTAGAAACTTTTAGTCAAAAAAAAATTAAGATAATTGAATTTCCAGGTTTGGTGACAATTTTTAAGGGAAGGGAGTAGAAGGGAAGAAATGTTTTTTTTTCAGGTTAGATTTTACCAATTCTTCTATTTGCTGTTAGTAGTTTTTAGTTCTTAGTCTTCTGACTTGCCCTAAGCTATGCCCTGAGAGAATCTAAACTGCTGCCCTACAGAGTGCATAGCTGAGTGCTTTTTGAAAAGATCCAGGGAAAAGCCACTCCAGGCACTTTTCCATAAGGCCTGGGGATTTGGAAGACTGAGCATTTTCATCCCTTTATACCTTGGCAGTGTATAAAATTTTGTGAAGAGGCTTGGATGTAACTGAGAAACTTTAGTTACAAACAGCAATAAAGAAAACTTTAAATACTACTGAGCAGAAGCAGTGCTTATAGATGAAGGTTATGTCTGATTTCAAATGAAGAACAAAGAGATTATTTTATGTAAGTGGTAAAGTGGGCTGATTTCTGATGGACACAATAAAATGGGTGGGAGAACGAGGCAAAGGAAGAAGTTCAGGATCACTGGCATATAGTATTTTTTTCTGTGTAGTTAGAGGGAGGTTGTGTCAGAATTGTTGTTAGATATGATTATGGTTGCTATCAATAGAAATTAAAATGAAGTCACCTGGGCTGAAAACACAGGAATAATTTTCTAACTCAAAGGTTTGATCATGTCATATACCCTTGGGTTAGAAATGAAGCCAGGTGGAAGTAGTTCAAGATAAAGGCTTCAGTACCACCAGCTCCCTCTAAAATGTAGGGAGACAACTGCTTTCATTAATATATGCAATATATATCTGAAACTGTGCAAGCCACTTTGGTTTTGAACTAGAAGAAAGGAACACAGCTTTCTTATTCCCTGTTACCTACACTGTTCCATTTCTCCTCTGGAGATAAAACATTTTCTAAGCAAATATTTGAGGCATTATTACACTAATTGGAGTTATCTACATGATAACCTTTTACCCTACATGAGAAAATTCCAGATGATGCCTGCTCTAAGAATGACTCCTGTCCAGAATAGGAAGCAGATACAGAGAAAGAAAAGGAGAAAATGTTGAGGCTGATACAGTATTTTCTCCATTATCTCTAGATTTTTTTCTTAACATAAGTATAATATAGTACAGTACAGTAGCAGTAGGTGGAAAAAGGAATGAAGGATACAAAAGAAGAAATTTCATCTGCAGATGAATTTTTTTCTAGGAGGTAATACCTGGCTTACTCTTTAATCTTCGGGGGGTTCTTGTATAATATAATAATATATGAGCAGAAACAGATGTTCTTCACTACTAGCATTTGATCTCTGTGTAAAGAATTTAGGGTATTATGTACTGTCAAGACAATGAGTGATATTTAACCATGCAGAGTCCTGTTTACCTCAGACAGAGGTAAATAAAACCTCTTATAAAATGTTTAATATCTTGCTTGATATAAAAATCATTTTATGTTACTGAACAATGTTTCAACAATGAAACATTAATGAGAAGAAACATGCATGACCATTTTTGTAAAGTTACTTGTGAAGTATTTATAAAAATATGCAAACTGCACAGCTACTGTATTAAATTGCCACTGTTTGTGACAAATAGAACACAGGTAATAATGATTTTAAACTGTTTAAACAATCCATATAAATGGTGGAGGCAGGACCCTGGAGTTTTTCCCATTGAATTTAAAACGAGACTAGGCTCCTGTTGAAAAACATTAATTTAGTGAATCAGTATCTGTGAAATATGTGTTGAAAAAAACATGATACATGGAAAAGCTACAAAGAAAATCCCAGTCCCCATGAGAATCCTTTTCTGTTGAGACATGCAGTGTTGGTTGGTCAAATGGACTGAAATTTTTAATATTAATTATAATTTTCAGAGGGGAAATAAAAAAGAAAGATGTTGTTCCTTGGATTTGTGAATCCTTGCCTGGTCACGCAGCAAAGCCACAGTGGAGCCAGGGCTGCCTCAAGATGAGACTGTGACCCTGAGAGGGGCTCACCTCCCTTTGCCCTGGGGGCTTGGGCCACCACAGGGCTGCTGCCTTTCAGAGTGGAAAGGCTGGAAGCCCACAGAGCTGGTGACCTGCAGTGACAGTCAAAGGCCCACTTAATGGGCTCACCTCCTCCTTGGGCTCTGGCTACAGAGTCCCACCTGTCCCCTTTAATCACCATGCTAGGGGGTTTAATAAGTGGTTTAATAAGGCCATTGGTGGCTTTTCCTGACCACCCAGCTTAGAAATCAGTAAATCATGGAAAAATGGTTTGCCTGGGCACACCTCCTCAAAGTCTGACCCCAGGCAGAGCTAGAGGCTGGAGTACTATACCTTGAAGTCTGGGTTGGATAGGGATGTGTTGATTGTTGGAGCATTGTGTTCCCTTGAGCTGTGGTGCAAGCTCTAGGTAGCTGTGTGTCTGCAAAGAGTGTGCTGTGTCATGGAACACAAGTCCTAGAACAGAAATCATCATCTACCTGCTGTTGCCATTTTGCTTAGTAGACAGATTGGAGATTTTGTGCCACTGAGTGAAGTGGTTCTGCTCCTGCTGCTGCTGTTTCTTAATGCCAGAAAGAAATAGGCTGACACTCCTAAATTGAACTGAATGGATGACCCTTCAAATATCTTATTTTCCTCTTCAACTTTCAAACAGTTCAACTGCAAAACATATTTATTCAGTATTAAGAAGTGTATGTGTTGCTGCTTAATTTAAGGTGAGAATTAAGTAATAAATCTGTCATTAAATACTAAAAAAAAATATAAAGCCCAGGCAACCCAGGAAAGAAGGGATTGCTAACATTTTGATTGCTCAAGTTCTGAGAGAAAATTTCACAACTCTGCTGCCAATTTTTAATCTTTGGGGGGTTCTTGTATAATATATGAGCAGAAACAGATGTTCTTCACTATTAGCATTTGATCTGTGTGTAAAGAATTTAGGGTATTATGTACTGTCAAGACAATGAGTGATATTTAACCATGCAGAGTCCTGTTTACCTCAGACAGAATTACAGTGGTAAGCATCTGCGTATTGTCCAAAAACCCAAGAGTAACCTATTATGACAATGAAGTTTCTATAAATGATATAAAAGTATTTAAAGAAACAACAAGGTTAATTTAGATAATTCCCAACAGAGGAAGGTTTTAGTTTCCAGTAGAGTTAGGGCCATGAAATAGTTTTCTTTGCATAATTCAGCAACAATTTCAGGTATCAATCACATATTTTAAAATTGAGTCCTTTTCTTAAGTATTCTGGCATGTTTAGCTGCTTTTGGTTCTTCAGGCCAGCCCCAGGGTGGGCTTAAATGGCTATTTCTGTTTAAGAGGATCACTGTCTGATCTACTCTTTTTGTTGTTCCTACTCTCATTCCCTTCATGACCTGGATCAAAGAAATTGGAAAGTTATAAACTCAGCTTTTCACTTCAAGTTTCCTCAACTACTCAGGCTGGCATGCCCTAGGGAAAAAGCATTTAGTAGTGACAGCTATGTTATTTCTGGCTGAGTACTGATCTTCTTGGCCATCAAGTTAGAATAAATTGTGGCAGGGACAGAACCTGTGTAAATCAGCTTCAGGGTTATGACAGAGCAGAGCCATGCTGCAGCTCTTATCCTTCCACAAGGATGTTTTAAGTAAAGTTCCCCTGGATCTAGAATATTTAATAAATAGCAGATCTGATGCTGTTACTTATAAAGTGACAGGGGCTTATTTTATATGGCCTTTGTGAAAGCTCATTTTTGTACATCCAAGAATTTACTCCAAGTTCCCTGTAGTTTGTACATTCGATATTGTTACTAACAAGAGGAAATTCCCCAGAGCAGCCAAGTTGCTTGAATTGAAAAGAATGCTTGAAATTACTTCTCTAACCCAGCATTTTCCAAAGTCACTGCCATAAATCTGCCAAATACATTCCAAACTAGTATCTTATGACAGAGTATTGCCCTTGTTATACCCAATGGAAAAGACTATAATCTGTGCCTTTGCATTAAGCAAAGCGGCATACTGAAGAATGTTAATTTAGAAAAGATGAACACGATACAACACTGCATATTAATTTTCAGTTTGGAGAGTACTTATGTAACAAAACAGTCCTAAAGAGCTGGATGCATCAATGACATCACTGTTGTTAGCAGATGCAGCTCTGTAAATAAGGGATTTTTAATCAAATGTTGTATGTCGGTCAATGGACAAAGTTAATTTGTAGTATGCATTAATTAAAGAAGAAAGTTCTACTCTAAATATTGTAGAAGAAACATAACAATTTTATTTGTTGGAAGAGTAGAAATAAATTCTGAAACCTCTATAAACCTTCAGGAAAATGTGTGCCCAGGACAGAAGAAAGGTTCTGGGAAAATTTCTCCAAACCACCTGGATTTTGATGCCCTGAGCAGTCATATCATAGTCATGAATGCCTCACTGCTAGCTCCAGTCATGTAAATTGGAGTTGTGCCTATGATGGAAATGTGAGATGCATGGTTACAAAGTTGGACAGGCTTTGCTCATGTCTTCAATAATCTTGTGAGACTCTTTTAGCTTAAAAAGAACAGGCTGCATTCTGCTGTTTGGAGTAATATCAGAGGAATGAGATGAGCAGAACAACTATAAATAGAAATAGATATGGATTAGAATATACATTACTATGACCTTTGCTTTTCTTAAAGTGAAATTAAACAATACAGATGTACTGAAAATTGAAGTAGGACTTTGTGGTGTGCCCTATGAAGAAATTCAGAGTCCACTGAAGAAGTGTGAGTCTCTCAAAAATGTGAGACACTTATTACCAATAAGGATTCCCTGGATTCCCTACCTACCTCACCACTCATCAGGTAGGGCAAGGTACATCATCTCTGAAGGAGGAGAAGAGTAGCTCTGGACCAGATAATGTACATGTATTTGTATCTGGATTTTCCATAAAGAAAACATTGCTACTTGCTTTGTCAGGGCTTGTAGCAAAGCCACCTACTAGGCACCACTCTGTGGAGAGATTTGAACAAATTCCTGTCACTGGAGCACATTATTTAAGAAAAACAATATGGAAAACAGCGAGTGAGGTGATATTATTTCATAAAGCTCTGTGTAATATCACCTAGATTTCAACACTTATGACAAGAAGCAGATTTAACCACTCTTAGCTAATCCATAAGGTCATATGGCTGTCTCTTCTTGTCTCCCTAGGGCTGGCCCCCATGCCTTCTGGGGCTGGTGCCATGCTTCTTCAACGTGTCACAGAAGGGGAATTAAACTAATGACTTTCATTGTTTTTTCTGGAAGAGATGCAAGTTTTGTTATGAGGATAAGCTTTCCCTTGTCAAGGGAAACTGGTGTGAAATCTCCTTCAGGATGAAGCTTTGATCATTATTCTTACTCTTTTGGAGTTATTTTGATGCTTTTTACATAGCAAAGGACAGGCAAGACTGTAACAGTCAGTTGTAAATTCCTTCTCATTGAGTAAATGTAGTTTTTCGTATGTGCTAAAAATTAGTGACGTCACCTCTTAATCATAGTTAATCACCCTGGTATAGTTCAGCTGTGTTTGAATATTAAGGAAAAATCTGTTCATACATACTTACTATTTTTTTGGTGCCAAAATTCTTTTCCACATTTCATTTCCCTATGAAGTTAGCTCCAGTCATTTTGAATTAATTTAGAAGGAATGGCTTCTCTCAGTCATCTATTCGCTCACAAATGCATGCAAAAAGCAGGAAAGCTTAGAATATGATGTACTAGGAGATTTTGAACAGGAGGCTACATTTCTCCTTGAGATGCAAGGGAACAATAGCTGGGGGTTTGTACCAACTAGTTATTAGTAAACACCTTCCCAAGATTCCGATTTGTGCGTGTAAATATGGTTTACAGACTAACAGCAACTCATTCTTACTCTTTCCTGAGTTATTTTTAGTGATAACCCCAGATTATTAATTAGCTCAGTCACAAACCTGCATAAATGAGGGTGTCATAGTCAACTCAGTTTCCATGAGACAGTTTCAAATACAGCACAATATCATGGCAATGGCTATCACTGCACGTCTCTATCCCCAGATCTGGCTCTCTGACACTTCACACATGATATAACCCTAGTATGGGTACTTAAATGTACCATAAGCTTCACTCTAAATTCAAGACACACTGAGCCTGAGCCCATAAATTGGCCTGTAGCTAAGCAGAGCTGCACATAAATCCCTAAAAACATGTTAAGTTAGGGATCTCTTGTTTATCCATTTCATGGTTTCTTTAACATTTAATGCTCCAATTAATTTTTCTCCATATTAATCCACATGTCCTTTCTGATTCCCTTGGAATATGCTTTCTGGATTTATGCTTTCTTGAATTTTTTTTTTTTATCCATGAAGAATAAGATCTCCTTAGTTTCACAGAATTATAACTATCACATAGTTATTTCATTCCCACAAGAAAAAGGGAAAAATAATTTTTTGCCATCAGACACCTAAAATGCTTGAAGCATTATTTTTCTATCATATATTTCTTTGTTTGCTTTGTAGAGGCTTTTATAAGCCTCTACATTAAAATTTGTTGAATACCTTTAGCAGTGCACAAAACATTACACCTAACATATGCCATTCCATGATATTTCTTTTTGTACTCTGCCTGTGGAAAAAAAATCACATACTGTAAACATTAATTTATTGAATATTAGTGAATGTTAGATATGCGATGACATATTTCTTGCTAGCTCAGGGCCAAAAGCTAGTGCCCTATTTGTAAGATATCATTTAGCTTACCTAGTGAGTTCCTAAGCCATGATCCATTTCAACCTAATTGATATTATTTTAAAATGTTTTGCCACTTTTATTAAATTTTTTGTTGTAAATTAAAGGATACAAAGAAAACTCACAATTTTTAGGAAGCACACAAGTATAGATACAACAGACTTCATATCCTTGGAATAATTTTTTTTCTGGAGGTCATATATGTACAATTTTAGTAATTACAGGAACAATGTTTACCATAAATTCAGAAATCTTTAACTTTTTCATTCTATGTTAATGATGTAAGGATCTGTCTTTTCATAAGTTTTGTATTGCATATAAAATTTACAGCAAAGGCTTAAAGACATAAGATGAGCATGAAAGGGTTTACCTCTAATCTAATGTAGTAGCAACTGCTAATGTAGTAGCAACTTCCATAGCTTAATGTCATTTTGTTGGTGTTTTTGTATTAATAGAAGCAACACAATCAGTATTAATTCTTAATTCTACCTCTGTGTGCAAAAACATAAATGTAATCATAAGATCCTAGTAACCCTGCAGTTTTTCAACTTTAGCAAACTGATCTGTCAAAATACATTTTTTTTGTTGAAAAATGAGATGAAAAATTCATGTCACAAGTTTTCAGTCAGCAATTAGGTCTTACAAAGCATTTTTTGATAAAATGAAAGAGGCAAAAATCAAGTGGCAAGAATTTACATGGGCAGGAGCTATTGAGGCAAGGATTTGTGGGAAAAAGAAGCTGTATAGGAAACATCTTTGCTGATCAGATAGAAAGCCTGTCCATATTACTCTAATGTGTAATAAATGAAAACCCCTACACATTTGACAAAACAAAGGTAAGCAGAAGGAAAATGTGTCCTAGGAGAGCGTGAGTGAGCCCAGACCCAGAGGCTATTCCAGATCTGTTAGCACAAGTGCCTTTAGACCTCGCCACACAGCCAGATGTTGCTGCCAGTCTTCCCAAGCTTGGCATCTGGGTCCTGGCACGCCCCAGGAGCGGCCTGGGGTGCTACCCCCTCATTAGGGTAGGTGCACAAACATAAAGGCTGGGTGAATTGCTTCTTGTTTCAGCTGAAAGATCTGATTTGCTTCAGAGTGTAGATCCTCTAGACCACAAATGTGAAATATTTGAGTAAAAATGCCACAGATTAATTTTTTCTCACTCTAAAACATGTACATCTATTATATTTGATTTCCCTTTTTCCTATTGGTAGGAAGCTCTTCACACACCCCCCCTTTTCGCAGCCTTCAGGCTCTGTGTAGTAGTAATCTCTCAATTTATAGGAATTTGTAATGGCATTTATGAGGTTTATAACTGTGTAAGTTTTCAGGCTGAGTCTTATGAGGTTCTTGTAGCCTTTTAAAACAGGATATATCCATTGCTGGTCGCCATAGTCTGTCCTAGGATTTCACAGGATTTCACCCACACAATAGGGATACTGAGCAGTAACTGTGAGCCAGATCTTCAGCTGGCACAAGCTGCACTATGCTTAATCAACTTCAGTGTGAAGCTATGCCAGTTTGTACCAGCTGGGCATTTAGCCCTTTGTCTGCCCCCACATAAAAACTGTGTTTGTCTTGCTTTTATTGAAGCTTTACATTTTTTCATGTGAGCATAAGTAACATTTTCACTTTAGAGCCAAAACTGACTTTTTATTTAATTTCCCATTTCTGCTCCATCTCCATCCATCTTGAGAATTAAATGCACACAGGGGAGGGTAAGTAAACTGCTTAGGAACATCTGGGATGCATAGAGTCTCTGTTCCAATCTCCAGGGAGAGCAACCCATTTGCACAGTACGTCTGGTGAACATAGAGCTATTACTGGAATCAGTGGTTACTTCAAAGATTGAATGGGATACCCAAGTCTTGCTGTGCTCCTTTCCCTTCACCTGCCTTCAGTGACCACTATCTGAGACCAACTAGGTCAGTGAAGGACCAATGCTGTATGAGGGACAATGGACTTGATCTCTGTGCCAAAATCCTGAAATAGCGGTGTATTTGCAAATTTCTGCATCTCCCTTCTTCAGACTGGATGAGACTGCTACAAAGTCAAGTGTGCTTGTGCAAACCTGAATACATGAGCAATCATGTATCCACCAGTGCTATTGATTTCAACTTCAGTGTCTAAGTGCTCACCACATGAGTAAGGCTTGAACATAATAGCCTTCTGATAGTGTTCCAAGTTTGGGGGGATATATGAAGGTTAATTGAAGCTACAGACTTGGCATCTTGCCTCAAATGGCTGTGTGCCATGGTGTTTGGGGATTTTAGCTGTTATATGTATAAGTAATTGCTCTTTACCAAATGCTTTAGGGAGAAGAAAAATCACCAAATCTAACAATTTGACATATAAAATTCTCCACACAAAAAGCTAAAGCAAACCCAAACTTTCAATATATGTAAGGTAAGCCTTGGCATTGGGACTGTTATCTAGAACCAAACACCATGTTCCTGCTTCTGAAAGCATTTATCAGCAAATTATTGCCTCAGCAGATTTAATCTTGCTGTACAACAATGATATTTATGAGAAGAGCCAGGCTCATGTTGCATACCTGGAGACCTGGCATACAAAAAGGCAGCAGGCAGACTGAACCCTTTTAAGCCCATACTTCCCCCATCTGTCTGTCCCTCCACAACACTGAGGGTAACTGGCCCCACACCACATTAGCATAACAAAATGTGTGCACCAGCCACTCTAGGAGAGGGATTGATATCCAAAGATTCAGCAGATGAGATACACTGGGTGAAGCATTCACGAGTCAGGCTAATATAGGGAATTGTGAATTGTGAACTGAAGGAAAATGTTAATTTTTCCCATACCTGCTATACAGGTCTTAACCTCCAGCAAAGGAGTCATGTGGACTGTCAAAAAAATAATGACTGATACTAAATCCAACAGCATACATCTGTTAGGGCCCTTAATGAGTACTGCCAAAGAGGGTAAGTTTGTGTTCACATGATAGGCTTTAGAGCTTTCCTAAAGCAGTAATCTTCTCCCAGCCATGGCCTTGATACTGTGGGACACAATGGATTTCTCAGCTAGGTTATTGTTGCTCACATTTTAACAGTTGAAATACTTTCTGTCAAAGCCTGATCATCTGATAATGTGTAACGAGAATATACTGAACAAAGATGTCATGTTACTGTGGTCAGAGATAAAAAGGGGGGTATTTTGAGTCAAAATTTCAGAATAAATACTAATCAACATATTCCCCGGATATTAGGAATATGCCTTGGACTCTGGCATCAGGAGAATGCTATAAAATCAACTTCTGTCTCTTTCTGAGGATGGCAGCATTAGCTCAGCTGTGCCAGTCTGACTGCAGCAGTCAGCAGAAGTTGTGTATGCAGCCACAGAACTGCAACAGAGTCTGATCATCATCCTGATGAAATTACACTGATCTAATTTGCACGCTGTGAAGACATTTGGCACTGGCTGGATCTGAGCCGTGACATCTTCATTGGAACTAAAAGTACACTAAGAAGTGAGTGACATTACATTTCATACTCTTTTGTGCCAGACTGTGGCATTTCTTCCTCTTTAAAGGCATTATGTCAAGAACATTTAATTTGGCTTTGATATGTCTGCCATTTTGCTATGCAGGAATGTACTGAGCCAGAAAAGCTCAGCTGTAATAAAGTTTGGCACCATCAGCCCACCATATACCTGCACCATCCTGTGCAATTTAATTGGCATTCAGTGGGTTGATAAATGGATTGGCTTAATGAGACAATATACGTGACATATGCAGGACTCTCCTGAGGAATAAGATTCATTTTTGCACTTCACACATCAACATGCTACAGATACCAACACAGTCACCTCCAGCAGCTGTGCTATAACCAATGACATGCCTTCCAGTGTGTTGACCAATATCGCTGCTATCTCTCAAACAAGCTTACATCATTTCCCATTTAAGCATTTTCTTTTTTGAATTTTTTCATTATCTCTCTGATTGCAAAAATAAGGCAAGATACTGCAACTGCCTTTGAAAACTCCAGTGTAGTACAATATTCATGTGTTTTTCTGGTATAAATCAATAGCCTATCTTCATAGCTTTCTGAGGATCTCTGCCTCCATGTTTAGACCTACTTCTAGTTGTAGTTTGAATGTAGTATAATAAAACCTAAAAATATTCAGCAAAAAACCCATAAAAATAAAGATCTATGTTATGTAGTTTTAAATTACTATTACTAGGCATGACCTATTCTTCTCAAAGGCTCATTTGTACAGAAGAATTAGATTTATATTAGAGCCATCTCTGAATCGAGTGTGAAGATGGAATCTCTGGCCAGTTGCAGAGTAGCTGACATTGGGGAGCATTTCAGTGCTATTACAGTACAAAAAAATTTGATTGACGAAAAACTTTATTCAGACTTTTTTTCAAAGCAAACCTAATTTTGCCTTAGCCGTGAATGAACAAAAGAGCATCAGAGATCTGGTTCAGTTTTTAAAAAACAGTAGTTTCATGGTAGATCTTTGAATTTTGCTTTTCAGATGTAGCCATGAATGTAATCAACATCCTTTGATGTTTTCCACAGTCCCGTGTCTTGGGGTTATAGACCCTTTAAGAATTAGGATTTAACAACAATCCAGAGGTCTAATCTGTCTTGCATGGACAAGAGAGATATACATCCAGCTTTCCGGGATTTTACAAAGTCTTGGAAAACAGAGACAGAAAACATTAACCCACTTACACAACACACACAGTGGTTTAGTTTCTTAGCTGAATTAAAAATTTACATATGTATGTCCCCTATTTTAGGAAAAAAAGTGTTCAGTATGACCAAATTCTCAGTCATCATTACCACCAGGATAATGAAGATAAAATGCAAATAGTTTTATTGGTCTTTCCTCTCTGGTGTAATTCTGAGGGCCATATTCATGTTCTTTAAGTGAACTGGTTGTTTATCTAGATATAGAAAGGAGTGATTACCAAAGAGCTGGAAAAATTTGTCAAAATCATGTAGGCATGAGGAAACCGAGAGCCAGAGCATTGCATTCCTGTCTTGCCCTTGAGAAACTGTGTTAGGATTTTCAAAGGAACCTTTGGGAATGAGGAGCAAAACTCCTGCTGAATGTACATGCATATTAATATATTTAATTCCTTGTTTCTGCTGGAAAAAAAAGCTAGTCCACATGCCCAAGAATGTACAGACTCACACTACTGGAATGGCCAATACTTCAACCTGGAAAAGAAAATTTAGCAGAGGCAAAGAGATAAGTGAGGCTGCAGCTGAGCTGTGCTCTGGGCTGTCACAGGACCTGCCGCTGGCTTCTTCTCCATAAGGTGGAAGAAGCCCACGTATCACTGCCTCTGATTTCAACTGGGTGCCAGTTTGATGCTTGCAATTCTGCTCTAAGGAAAGCCTCATACATGCAAATAAGCCCAAGGAAACTAAAAAATGAAACGGTGTGTGACAGTTTCTAATTACTGCGTAAAAACAACATATGGAAACTTCATTGTCCATTTCATCCCTCAACATGTACTATCAAGTTAGATTTCTTTTGCTCAATCATTCTCTCTAGAGCATTTGGAGCTGTTTCACTTGTATTATATGAGGAAAAACAGCACTTGATATGAGCAATGTGATGGTTTTACTTTCTCTGTCCAAGCTCGTTAATCTCATGGAGGGTTTAAAAAACCCAAGAACCTTACTGGGTTGGCAACAACTGTAGTGTTACAAAAAACCAATAATTTCTAAATTCTTTTTCAGAAATATTCCATCCATTGTAATGAATCATGTTTGAAAATGTATAAACATTGAGAAACAGGGGAATATTATAGTATTTAAATACAACCATGTTAAATGCTAAAATGTAGAGAATATCACTTACTTATGTGTGTTGATGGGGTGAATTGTTGTAGATCAAAGAAGGAATAGGAAGTAAGACTTCTTTTTTTTTTTTTTTTCTTTTTTGTACAATTAAATAGGAGGAAATATTCTTCTAAACTCTGGAGTGTTTTCTCCTAGATTTGTACGTAATGGAGGCATAGGAGAAAATTTAGAGGCTATGGTTGGATCAAAGGAACAAAGCATACATTGAAGTCCCATTTTCTACGAGCAGAAGTCTTGCAGCCTTCCCTATCAAGCCCTGTGGCCACAGAAGCAGTCAGTTAATGAATCAGAAAAAAGCTGGTTACCAGATGTCCTTATTTATTAACACACACATCGCATTCTGTAATGGCATTCACTAAACAATCTGTGTGGAGCACACTCTGCTCTGTTTAAAGTCCCTTTTTCAAAAAAACACTTCTAACTTTTCTTCCTCTGTGATTGATTTCAGGTTAGCTGTTTTTTAAGATGCTGCCAGGCATTTTGTCTAATTGAAATTTCTCCCCCATTCTGAAGGTTCCTAAGGTACCTAGCAAAACAAAACTGTTTTCAGCATTTATTCTTTTACTCTTCCTTCCAAAATGATAATGAAATAAGATAAAATAAATAAAAAAATAATAACTTAAAAGCAAAGCAGGAGAGAAACCAATTCTCTTTGATGGGTTTCGACTGCTGCTAATTTTAATGCCACCCATTGTTCAGCTCTGCAGTCTAATTTTATGTTAATATCCTGAAAGTTGTCAAATCTTGGCAAAACCTATGCATAAATTACACAGAAAGTAGCTCACAGGAGGGGGAAAGTAATGACTGTCATGGTTAGCCAAACCCATTAATAGTCTGACAAGCAATAACCCAAGAGCTCTGGTCAACTGCTGCAGACATCTGTGAAACTTTTGCAATTAATTTTTTTTGGAGGAGGTATCAGCTGTGAAATAGCACATAAGTGACTGATTATTATCAGCTCTGCTGGTGAGGGCAGAACTGATCAACTCCAAGCATTCGTCCTTCTACCATTTTACAAATACAAAAGTTTTATTTTTTCCTTATTTTTGAGGCACTCTAATCTCCAGAAAGGGAAAAGGAGGAGCTGTTGTACATAAGTAGCACTTATACATGATCTTTCATGCCAGCAGTTTCCAAAGAACTTTACAGAGGTCATTAGCATTACCTCTGTCTGTGAAGTGAAGAAACTGAGGCAGGGTTAATGTCTGTGTGCTCATGCATGTGACAGAACACGAGTGAGGCAGGCAAATGGATAAAAGGGTTTTCTAGAAGTCAGATATTAAGCCAGAGATATGTCTGCTACATCAAGCACTGCTTCATAAAACTGTAAGGTCACCTATTTAAAAGCTGGAAGGAGCACAGTGATGAGAAAATATAGCTATTTGGTAAATCATTTATCAAGTTTTTGATCAAACAAGTTCTCCTGAATTCTAGTTTATAGGCTGAAGGGTCAGCTGAGATCTGTTCCATGATTCCTCATGAGTACAAAATTCATGGGAAAAACTGCCTTATGATTGGATTGACCTGGTAGAGGTCTGCTGCACCAAAGTGCCAGCCTGTTAAAATTGAAAATGCATACATTTTAGTTTCTGAATTAAAACCCAACAAGGCTGACACACTCACAAGTAGCCCATGGATGTAAAAAGAAGTGTGATGTGCCCTGTTGCATTATTTTGACTGGGGTTTTTTCCTGCTTTTATATAAAATATAAAATCCTGATAAACATTTGTCACTTGTGCACAGTATTTTTATCTTTAACAGGATGCCATTACTGGACGTTTTGACTGAATTTAATGCTATGTACTTCCTTAAAGGCTTTTTCCTAGGCAAGGAAATTCTGTTCTTTTCTAAGTAGATGGTCTGAAATGTCACTACAATACAAAATAATTCAGTAAATGCTAAAACCAAAGGCAAAACCTCTAAAAATCCTCAGGCACCGTGATTTATATGGAATGCTATACCCCTAAAGCAAATAATTGGTCTCACCAGTATTAATGAACAGATAATTAACATGAGGCATGGGGCATATAAAAGTTCAGCCATATCTTATTTTTGACTCCAATATACATCTTTATGTACTGTTATAACACAGCCATTGCATTTCAGTTTATATACTTCATTTTTTTCATTCTGCATCTTGAACTGTGCTAAAGCTTAGTGAACAACACAGAATAGCAGGCACTTCAAGATGTATTCTGAAAAAAAAAGAAAGACATGTTACTCAAAGAATGGGGTTTTTAAAACCAAACTTATCTTTGAAAACACAAGAAAAAGGGACATGCTAAATGTAGCACATAAACTGATGCCCACAGTCTGGAAAACAAGTTTGCTACTGCCTTGGGACACATAATTTTTAGAAATAATGGACCATTTGGCAGTTCTGCACATGTCACCAAGCATGCTTGGAAACACCATGGGCTTTGCTTTATTAATATACATGATTTGAAATAAATTCCCTCTGAAATGCTGGAGAAATCCTCAAAACAACAAATTCACGTGACCTTTCATTATTTAAGACAGCCTTTATATTCAGGCTGCCCTGTGTTCTCAGAAAACATAGATATTATCTAGTCTACTGATTTGCATCCCCAAACTCTGGCAGAGAGCAGTTCTGTGGGATAGATTGCACTGCACAGATGGGAAACTATCACTGGGCATTTACTTGGGGTGCTGCCTCCTTCCAATTAGAAGAAAGATGAAGGAAAGATAGAATCTTGATCTTGATTCCATGAACCATTTCAAACTGAATTTAGCAGGGCTTCCCACTGCAAGGAATCTGTTTCTAACAGGATAGCACTGCCCTTTCTAGGAGGGCCTTTGAAAAGAAGCTGAACAACAGCAGTGACAGTGGAGAGTTCAGACACTTTGGACCGTTTCACAGGCAGTGCAGTCCTAGGAATCCTAAAGGGGAACGGGATCAGTACAGGCAGAAGTACTTTGGTGCCAGAAAATTCTGCTTCAAGTCAGCTGTATGCGGGTGCAGTAAAGCGGTGAGAGGGCACAGCCTTCTCACACATCATTTCTAGGGGCTTCAGCCTTGCTGAATGCTGTCATTCCAAGAGCACAATCTCTGCCTTGTGCTCAATCCTGTGCCGAGGCTGAATGCCTCAAGGTGCCCTTCTGCCCTTGTGTATCTCTGCAAAGGCATGGACACAATTTAGCTTTTAGTTCCCCAACTGAAGTGATCCTTGTTGTTCAAAGGCCTCTTTTCTCTTGACCATAGGTTATTTAGAGGAGAAGGATTTGAAGCGCCCCCTTTTTGCCCTTTGGCACAGAAACTTCAATAGAATGTTTAGGTTGGACAAAGGCCTGCTCAGAATTAATATAGATGTGCTTTTTGTTGAGAAACTTATTAATAAATTAAACCTTTGCATTTTTTAATTGTCTGTTTCTTGATATCTAACTACAAAGTAGAAAAATAAAGAAATTAGATCAAAATAAATAATAATATTTTATATATATAATATAAAAATAAAACGTGGACAAGTTCAGAAGAAATGTCAAGTTTTCCTAGCATCAAGAAGATTAGGGAAGGGGATATTTAATTTTAAAAATTCTGGTTGAGTAAACCAAATAATTGATTTTTTCCCTCTTCCCACCCTTTCCCCCTTGTCTTCCCTTTCATGAAGAGAAAGTCAAGATTTTGATTTTCTTTTTTGATCTACACCGATTGTTTCTAATCCAGTAAATTAAACTTACTTGTGACTGCTCTCTGGCATATGGTGCAAACTGGCCCATATCCAGGCTATGAGCTATCTCACTTGTCCAAAGGGTGTTTGTGTTCATGCTACATGTGGGGAAAGGTCCCTGAGAATTGTTTGGAACTGCTGTAGCTGGGAAAAGCCAGGAGTGTGCCAGGGACACTTAACAATTTAACAGTGTAGACAATCAAATTCCAGTGCTTGGAAGCATTTCCCTGGCACTTTTAAGTCTACTAGTCTAGACACAGATACTGTGGTCAAAATCTGCTTCCCCTATTCACCTAAATAACTCCAGTGAAGTCAGCTGTGAGATTGGCTGTAAAACAAGAATTTGGTTTTGCAAATGATTTCAAGCATTTGGCCTTCATTCTACATTGGGGAAAAAGAAAACAACCCACAACCTTGAGCTTTCAAATTTTTAAAATTAAACAACGTCACTGAGAAGTATCCAAATAACAACCAAGTGGCCAGTATGTTCATCTGGAATGTAGGGGCTCATGCTGAAATCTCTATCTTCTCTATGTGAGAAAGTGTTATTCCTGATGACTCATATTCCTGATGAAGTTGGGAATCCAGTATATTGGGAACTCAATATATCAGGAATTCTGGCTTCAAATTGTTTTATTTTTCACATTAACATGAAAGGTTAGCCTGAAGGTAAGAAAATTCCAATAATAAAATAACTTTACTATGGTAATAGGATTTTATTAAAGGTATCCTTGTAATTTACAGGATGGGATTCCAGAAGTTCAAAAACCCCTCAAAAACCAAACCCACAAAACAACCCTGACCCCAAATCAACTCAGCCTAAACTTCAGTAGTGGCTAAGGCATTTGCCTAAGTAATGTCTCATCCTAGAGCTCACAGGAGTTCAGGTGGGTCAGGAATTTCCCTAGACAAAAGCTTTTATTTTGGAATTAAATTAATTTGTATATAGATTTAATGGCATAAAAATATGCAAAAATATTCCAACTTTGACAGTAATATTTTAGAAAAAATACTGTGAAGCATTTGATAGTCTTTTCAAGTATAAAATACTGAGCTTTTGTTTTGAAAATATTTTCATTTTACTTTCATCTCATAGAAAAAATTAGAAAATAATTATATATATTACTGTATATACTCACATGAAAAATATAAAGAGATCAAACATTTTGGGGTTTGGGTCTGAATATTTAATTTTGATTCCTGCTTGAAAAATTGGTAATTTTAATTTGCACCTTTCATTCCCTAATGAAAAATAAAATCAATCCCAGATTTAATAAAGTTCTTTTTAGTGGTAGTATAGGGCTTGTGTATAAAGCTAATTTTCTGCAAAAACTGTGAGTAAAAGAATTTTTGTTATAATTCTCTGAAAAATTTTTTTAGTTTTAATCATCTCTTGCTAGACATGCATTTTCATTATGGTTTTCCGTATGTCAGGTCAGATTCATATTTATTTACTTCAGTTGTTTTCTATAATGTCTCCATATAGAAAGGAGATACAAATAGCCCATAACTGTAATTTTTTGAAAAAAAGGCTCGATATTTAATTGAAAAAAATACTCTAAACAGAATATTTTTTGTGTAAAATCTGTTTAAACAGCACATACTGGACACAACAGACCATACATGAACTTTCGTCAGAGACGCCTTCACACACATGGTCAGCCTCATACAAAAGCATCGTAGACACAATCCCCGTATGATCCATCCACAGTTACATATTAAACTCACTTTCTGTGTGATCAAACACATTAGAGTTATCTTTTTGGAGTTCTGGGGATTTTACAGCATTAACTGTAAGCACATCCTTGTGCACCTTGCATCAAGCTGTTGCTGGTGACACTGCTAAAGCAGTCAGAATGTGACCTGAACAAACAGGTATAGATGCACGTGCTGTGGCTGCATTCAGCAAAGACTTGCTGAGGGACTGTGCATGACGAGTCAGTCAGTCTCTGTAGGCATGGAAACCCCCACCCCAGGATAAAAGTAGGCAGTAGGTCTACTGAATTTACTAATTTGTCAAAGGATGGAGGAAAAAAAAAAGGTGAATCCCTTGAGCAGAGAGCAAAGAAAAGGGACTTCTGTGTCTCAGGCTATTGGCTTGTGTGATTCTGAGAGCAGAGGGGAAAGGGCATCTTGCCCATTGGTGCAGTTGTGTGATATTCATTACTTGGGAAGAGAGCTGGCTGATGGCCACACCCCATTAACACACAGGTCAGCTGATTTCCTACCGCCCTCCTAGACTCAGGCATTTTATTGACATCTGCCCCCAAAGAGAGCATGATGGTTGGATATGAAAGACTTGGAGAGCAAAAACTTACCTACAGCAACACCCAGCACTTGAAGAGAGGATCATGGTGCTGCTGTAGCCACAAAGAGGTGGGGCTGCCTCTTTGGAGTCAGCTAAGGGCAAGGCCAAAACCAAATCTAAAATGAAAAATATAAAAGGGTTTTTCTGCTTCAGGTTCTTTTTTTTTAATGTATGTGATTTTAAACTCACATCCTTTCTTTGTAATACAAGCCTGCTGCATTTGACATAATTCTAGGCAAAGATGAATAGTTCAGAGAAAAGTACTTACTGAAGCCTACAATGTTTGTCACTGGTAATAGTGTAGACTAAGACAGTTCATGAGTTCTGATTTTTTTGTAATTCTAACGATCTCAGTTGACAAAATACATTAAGCAAACTGGTAATCCATTTACATTTTAGTACAGGACTTTCAGAATAAAAAATGCAGGTTGGATTGAAGAATGTCAATCATTGCAGAAGGCTTAAAGGCTTATGTTTTCTTTATTATTTTGTATGAAAATACTTAGAAATCCAAATACTACTGTGAAATGGAAATACTTAGGGAAGAAGTATCCATGATTAAAAGCAATGTAGAAAAGCTAAAATATCAAGGTTACATACAAAACAGCTAGAATAAATGCACAATGTCTTAACACAACAGCATTCTAACATTTTGATTTTCTTTTTTCACAAATGAAGATGTATTATAACATCTGAAACCAGTATATTGATTGATTCATAGTCACCATCCACAGGAACAATTATATAAAAATCAGAACTATTTTTACATTTTCAAAATATGCTACCTGCATCCTCTTTTCAGGTATAGTTTAGTATGTAAAGTATATGAGATAAGGGACTCTCAAGTATTCAGCCTCAGTCTACTGGAGTTCAGTAATGTTGGACTTAATTTACAACATGATAATTGAAAGCAGAACTGGGTTGTCTTACTACACAGTTATATACTTTTATGGTGTTTGTTTTTTGGGTTCAACACTAGGTTTTGGAATGTCTGAGAAGAATGATGTCCTTACAAACTTGTTTATCAATAATTTTCAGACTGATATGGTTTTAATTATTAAAATTTAAAGGAGCCATTATTCAATACATATTTTATGAGTTGTGTGTTTCCAAGTAAAATACTCTGATATAGGGATGTGGATGTCAAGAACTTCAATCTGAAATTAATCTTTATAAATCAGGCTAGAGTGGATTAAAATGCAAGAAAAGAAAAAAACCTTACTACAGGTTAATGAAATGGACTGAATCTAATCCAAACGAAACTAAGTGATTATAAATTGAAGATTACTGGAGAATAAGTCCCCTGTAATCCTTCTATAGTTGACATTGGATGTGTGACTTTCTAAAGGCAGGTCTATTAGAGTTTAATTCCTTCAGTCATTTTTTTTATTATTATTTTCCAGAGCACTGAATTGTCTTATATAACTAGTTCTCTGCAGTTCTGATAGGATTGAAAAAATCCTTTTCCACTTTGTTTATAAGTCACAGAGAAATCTGCACCTTGATTATTTTTAAGAAGAGAGTTGAGTGGTTTTTTGTTTATTTTTAAAAGCAAAAAATAAATAGTTTTCCAACATCTCTCCCTGGATTTCTTTCCTTAAGCAAATTAAAAGAGCTGTTAGACTAGAATCTTTTGCATGTCTGGCTTTGATTAAAAAACCTTGCAGCAGGTTGGGTGGGTTGGATGGGATGCTGCTGGCTGTGTGTGCAGATGAGACACACCACCGCTGCATGCTCACCTTGCTGCTTCTCACGTGCCAGAGCTTCTCCCACACGTTTGCTCTCTGGTCTGCTCAGTGGCACCAATTCTGGTCCTTCACTCATAAAAGTTTCAGGGAAAATAAATAAATCGATTTATTAATGTATTGTCATTGAATTTTGTTGGATTAGGAGAAGATTTAAATAAGCAAGAAAAATTAACATTCATAGAAGAAGAAGATAGAGTAATAGAAGTGTTTGTATAATAGCAGTGCAACAGTGCCATATCTCATTCTTATTAGATCAGTGCAATTTCACTGATTGCATTGAAGCTGAAGTCAGAGTGGTTAAAAGCCCAAACTCTCAAGAGTAATTCTGTGTTTTAAAGTTTCATATAAATTAATATAAATTTTTGCACTAGCAGAAAAGGTAGCTACATAATTATTAGATAAAAACTTTTACATTTTATAATAATGCACACAGAAATAGTGGTGAATTTAGAAAATTCAAGCTGAGAGGAAACTACCATGTTAGAATTCTCATTGCAGTGAAGATGTAGAATCAAGACAAAGCACACATGATTAAGATTAAGATACTCATCTTGTTCTTATTTCTTTAACTGCCTTTAATATTCCAGGCAAGATCCTTAACTATTTTATTCTTCAATCTCTCCAAGTTAAGATTGAGGTCCTTCATAATCTTTGCAAGCTGTTTTTTTATTAATCAGTACATATGTGTATATATAAAGTCTGTCATATTCATCTTTGTTACTTTTAATTTCTGTTGCAATATATAGTATTTTTGGTAAAGAGGTGATTTTCTTATGAAAGTTAGATTTTAATCTGCATAGGGCACTGCCTATGATCCAGACAGCATCTCTGTGAACACAGCTTCATTGGCAGTGTGCTTTAGTAGAAATGCAATGTGACCTGCACCAGCATAGGACAGTCTAAATTTTTTTTTCTCAACCATTGGGAGAATTTGCAGAATATATCCTCCTTCTGGATGTCCGAAACTTTATGCCCCATGCTCCAGAAATTCTATAGCTATTTTGCAGATGAAAGGAAAAAGAAAGAAGGCACTGTTGTAAAGTTAAGTTAAACTGCTCCTTTCTTAATCTAAGTGAAGATTTTATAAACAAGGAAAGCAGAGAGAATTTATAAGCAAGGATTTATAAACAAGGGATGCATATTATAATAAAAAGTAATCCAGGGTCCTTTAATATCCATGAGACTCCTAAGGGGAAACATTTCCTTGCTTAATCCAGTGAAATTTCTAAAACTGATGACTCTTTCCAGACTGCTTAGTGCAGACCAGTTCTTTGTGCAATCAAACAGGCTTTGTATCATCAGAGGAAACATTTCTGCCTGGTCTTGAGGGGCTGGGATTAGTCTGAGGGGCAAGCAGGGAATTTAATCTCACATGTACTTTCAATGCAAAGACATAACCAACTTCCTGTACGTCAGAAAAATCACTGACACAATAAAGCAACAACGCATTAAACATTTTAAATCTCCAGGGCAACAGACATGGTGATGGGTGACTCATACCCAACTAGTCAGCTCTTGAGTAATCAAGTGAATAAACTTTAAAATGACAGTGGCTATATTCTTCATTAGAAGCTCTCACACCTGTGATTGATGTGATAACATCTAAAATCAAGAGCTTAAGGGTTTCTTGAATGTAATCTCTTATCACCCCAGAGGTTCAGTGTGTCACCTCTGACCACTCTCCTCAGTGTATTTCATTGGTTATTTTTGGCCAGAAACCACACCATGCTCAGGGTCTGCAGAAGCCTGTTCTGCAGCAGCTTTGCTGTGTTTTACAGATCCTTCTCCCTTAGCAGCTGTACTGCTGTGGTATGTGTGGTCATCTGAAGGCACAGGACAACATTCTGTCATCCTCATGGCCAAGTGTGTATGCCTATCACTGTACTCCTCATTTGGTTATCAACTGACCCCCATTACTTCCAATATTTGAAAAACGTTTCTGGCAAGATGCTTTTTCATTTGATATAACTTATTGCTAACCATTGTATGCTTTGCATGCTTTTAATCTGTTTTACAGAGTATCAAAACAAATCTCATTGCCTCAAGTTTAAACCAACCTAACCCAAAAGAAGTCTTTTCCTTTTTTGCTGATTATCCCTATTGGTTCTTTAGAATGAATCCCAAGGCTGCTGCATTGGAAAGCCAGAAAAGATGATTTCTTTGATTACATCACATACCTGATCTCTATTTAACCTACTACTATATTCCAAGAGCTGTTTGAAGAATTCTTTGGAATGGCTCAATCTATTTTCCACATTTATGTTTTCATTTGTCACACTACAGTCATCAGTAACCTTAAGTAACTGGATTTTTTTTTTAAACTATATGAAATTTACCCTTAAGTTCAAGTCTTAAATTAAAATGATACTTCCTTACACACTCACACACATACATACATATATATATTCATGTATTACCAACACATTGCTTAGTAAAATCGTAAATATAATCTAAAGAATGGAACTGTTCTTAAGAATTATGGCCAAGGTAAATGTGAAAAAAAGAATGGTTCCTCCTCCAGGATGCTTTAAATGAAGGCTGTGGACCTTATTAATTGTTTGGTCTGAATTTTATCATAACTCAGAGGGTTGTGAAATGGTTGAAAGCTCTCTCTTTATCTAGCAAGGATAATCTTAAAGAGTAATAAGGTGCTTTCATAGCCTTTTTTTTTTTTGTTTCACCTAACAGTATATTCAAATCCTTTGTCATTTACACAGATGTTCAGATACTCAGGACACCAAGGGTTTTTCTTGCTGTAGAATCAGTGAACATTAATTTACAGAAAGCAGAGAATCTGCCTAAGGTTTTGTGTCTCAGAACAGAAGATCATCCATAATTCAGGTTTTAAAACAAGTTAAAGGATACCAAGAAGTTGCATTGAAGTCTTGGGATGGATCTGACTTAATTTACACCCAATGGTTATGAATGCGGGCAAATTTTTAGCTTCCTGAACTTCTAGTTGTTTTCCTCTGTGAAAAAAAAAAGAAATATAAGTTAAAATGACAAGAAATAGGAGTTCTGGTCCAAGGCACTCTTTAGAAAATATTCAGATACCAAATGACTGTTGAAGATGCATAACCCTTTATAAAAACAAGGGTGAATCTACTGTTCTTGGAAGTCCAGGCTTTTTTGTTACTAATATATCATGACCTTGCCCGCAAAAAATTTTTACATGCACTATCATTAATCATTAGTACTATTAGAGATCCAACACAATATAACTGAATTAATCTCAATTTACTAAAACATTAACATACCAAGAGCTACCAGCTTTGTTAAATTGTAACATTATGACAAAATGACTAAAACTCAGGACCAGTATAACAAACAATATAACTGAAGTTTAAATGTATTTCTACACATTTCTTTTTTGGAAAAAATAGAACAAGTTATTGGCTTTACTATGGTGACATTTTATTTTGTGATTAATTTAAAAAAAAATTGTAAAAACTATAAACTCATTTTAATTTGACAAGCATTTGGTAATTAATTTTCAAACAATGCTATGGGAATCTAAGAAGCACTCTTCATTTGACATGTATTTTATAATTTATTTTAAAACAATGCTGCACAAATCTGCAAAGGCATTATTCATTTGAGAGTTCATTAATTATGCAAATGAGTTGCAATTAACAAATCTGTTCTGAGGATGGCATTTGCATAATAATGAACTTCATGTTTGTGACATTATTTAATAAGATACCTTTGTGCATTTTTAAACAAAACACCCTTGTGAATAATTCGGATAAAAATGGACAACCAGTCAGTAACATTAAAAACCAAAATACTACCAAGAGCAACCTCACTAAAATAAATCATATTGCCTAAGCTCTCTATAATAAAAACAAATGTAAAAGCTGATTCTTTTATTAGCCTCTCCCTTTCATAAAAGAGACTTTTTCATCCACAGTGTTTTCAAAATGGTGCTAAGGAATAGCATTGGGAAAGAACTGGCATTTATCAAGACAGCTGGAAATAAACAAATGAATGTGAGCACCTATTCAGCATTGCTGCCCTGTGACATAGATTGAGACTCTCGATGATGGATCTCGTTGCAATCTTACATGCAGCATGTGAGCCAAAAGCCTAGAGATGATCTTTTGCTTGTTGTGTGGTTAGCAAATGGCAGCAGCATCAAAAACATAATTTGAGTTAAATGTTCTTGCAAAAGCAGAATGGCTGAGTAATGGCCTTTTGTTTACACCACTGCAGCAGTGAGTTACAGCTCATTGCAGCCAGGGATCTGAATTCCCACACATCCCCTGCAGAGCTTCGAGCAGCAAAGTTTTAGGGCACCGCGGACCTGCACGGTAACTGAAGGCAAGATTCTCAGTGTAAAGAAAATGGACTTCAATCAATCATGATGCCTTTGTGGCACCTAAATTTGTGTTTAGCCGAAGACAATGTTGCTTGGCAACGCTCTGGCAGAGTCCTGGTCCTCTGATGGAGGCAGTGAATCAGTGATGCGACTGATAAATTCACAGTGGCACCTTCTAGGTGCATTGCCTGAAAGCTCAGAAGACTGGAAATCCTTAGACAGGGCTTGGATCATTCCCTAGTGCCAGTGACTCTCCTCTGGCATCTCTTAGATTTATTATTCTGCCGTCTGTGACTGAGGAGGATGTATTGTTTAGCATGGCTGTGTGTGAATTCTCCAGGACTCGGTCAAGTGCTTTGAAATGTACATGACAGCAGCTTCCTTCTGAGAAAGCATATGCAGTAAAGGCAGGCAAAACCAGCATAAAGATATATAGAAAAAAATGAAAGAAAAGCCTGCAAAGGTTGCATCTCCAAAATCTTCAGTACTTGAAAAAAACCTCCTTAATTGGCTATTTTGGGCAAGTAATGAGCAAGATAAGGATTTATTAACATCAGCATTTACAATGGTGCCAAGGAATTTCAGTTGCAAATGATACTACCTGTGTCAGAGAAGATACGGGAACTTCCCATCTGAGAGAACTTCCAGTTGAATAGGCAAGAAAGAGAGAGGATTTGGGTAGGAGGGGATAAAACAGATAAAATAGTGATATTTGGAGGAGTCTTATTAATACCACAACACTTTCTTTGTACCTTTATAAAGCTAAAGAGATAGGGTTTTGTTTGGAGACAAAAAAGGCATGGGGATGGGAAGCAAGAGAAAGGGGATGTGAACAGAAGGGTGAGACAGAATAAAGTGATGGTGTTGAAGGGTTTGGAAAGGTACTCAGTTCTCATCAGAGAATGGGACATTCAACAAATAGGTGGACTCCAAAAAGTATTACCAAGCACTAATACGTGCTTAATCATTGGCAATCTAGCCCTTAAACTCCATTCCAAGTGAGATTTTACTCAAAACAGCTTATCATAGAAAAGCTAAGCACGTCTTACCTAGACATTTGAGCTCCTAACACTTTCAGCCACATCATTTACTGCACCCTGCAGCCTACGTATATCCTTGCACATGTGCTTGATAAGTGTGCAAAAGTCATTCTTGGCAACATCTGGACAAGGCACCTGCTGTAGCTGTTCCCCCTCAGCTCCTTCCACATAGGAATTAGCTGATGTCAACAGCAACTTCTGGGTTTTTTGTTGGACTTTTTTTCTTTCTTTTTTTTTCTTTTAATAAAAGGCCCAGTTTCTAAGCTCTGACATCTACAAAGAACTTGTGTATTAACATTTTCTTTTCAGAAGGGATGAGAGGAAAAATTTTGCATTTCAGCACATTTCATCAGGGTGTTGCAGTGATGTGAGTCTTCAAGGCATCCCTGGTGGGTATGGAAGAGAGATCATGCTGCCTCCTCTGTGTGAACTGAACAGTTATCCCTCAGTAAAAAATGAGTAGGGAAGGAAGTTCTAACATGGATCAAATGTCTGTTATTTTACATTATGCATAAATAGGTGACAGTGTGAAAAGAAAAAAACTAGAGATATGGTTTTTAGATGATAAAATGATCACTCCTGAAGAGTGGCCATGTCACCTTGTTGCTGTCTTTTCCTTGCTACCTGTACCTTTAATTGCCAGTTCTACTGCTGATATTTCTTCTGAGCATCCTTCTCCAGTACCCAGCTTTGCAATGATGTCCCACAAGTGTTTGGGATGCTGCTGTTGTTCTATCTTCCCTCAGAGCACACAGATGTTGATGTTTCCTTCAAGTCTGTCCCACTGCTTCAGCTTCAGTCTAGTTCCATTCACAGATTTTAAATGTTTTTTATGATCTTCTCCTTTGTGAACCCACTGCCAAGAACTAGCCCCTCACTGGAATTAATCAATGATGCTTTACATGGGCAATTTACAAATGCTACCTGGTAGCTTCTTGGTCTTTATGTCTTTCTCTGCTTAAGTCCTGACAGTTTTAACACAGCTTTTGGATACCCTTTTAGTCAGCCAGTTATTTGATATCACCCTCATTCAGTATAAAAAGGCCAAGCAGTGATTTTCAGAAACTTTCTGACAATAGTAATTGCTATTTTTCAGAAAATGGTTAGGATAATCAAATAATTGACTTGATTGTCAAATCAGCACTTAGGGCAGTTTTCTCTCTGTTTTGAGATAACTCTTCAGGTGGGATTTCCACTTGTTATTGAGAAGATAAGCACAGCATTGCTATATTAACAGAGCATAAGCAAACCATCTTTGGACAGTTTAACACATCCACAGATGTCTTGGTTCATAAAACAGCTGGGAAGCTTTTGTTGTGCTATATAAATTTGAGATACCATTTCTAGTATCAAATAATAACCAAGGATCCTCTCTCTTCTTTGTGTTTTGAACTCTCAGTAACTTTTTTTCTTATAATTCTGCAACACAGAGAGTGAAAACAGTGTTACATGTAGACTCATCTATTTGTATTCATTATCCATAAAATATTGCCTTCACAAAATTATGTATTTTTTTCTTAGTTGATTTTATGAATGCAACTTTTGCAGACAACTCAGTCTACAACTGTATAATTAAATACAGCTCAGTAGCCATTATATGATTCTTGATATGTGACACTTTTATTTTTGTTTTACCAAACTAAGTTTTTAATTCTTTGGAAAATAAATAGAATCTATTTCAAGATCAATGTAAAAGGTAGATTTACCATTAAAATACTATAGCACCACTGGATCAATTAGTGAGGTTTTGATATTTTCTCAAAAAGAGAGTAAAACTGGACATGAATTTCAGATTTCTAAAATTTTTAATAAATGTCATCCTTCACACATAGAGAAAATATTTCTTAAAATTAATTTGTAGACAAAAGGTGATAACATGAAATTAGATCATATAAGCATTAATTAATTTGTGTAAAATAATTAATTAATAATCAAAGAACTATTAATAAATAATTAATAAATAATTAATATCTCAGAAATTGTTGTAGGAAAATAATGTATTAACACTAGTCAGTTCATGTTCAATCATCCTTCATATGATTCAAACACTGGATAAGTCCAGAAGCTCTTGGGACAATTTGTATTTCCTAAAGTCTCTTCAGATGCAAACATGACAGGAGTCACTAATGGATACAATATTGAAAACAGCTGGGAGATTAAAAGGATGATCTCATGATCCAAGAATAGTGACAATCATTTGCTCTTATTTCATAGCATTTATTATTTCCATCTTATATGTTTCTACAGAAACTTTATTGTTAGTTCTCAATGTCTTGGAAGCTTGATTAACAAAAAATGAGTGTTTTTACAACAACCACTGACATGACAATCTGCAGTAGAAAGATTGATGGTCTGAATATGCACCCTGCTCTGGAGCTGCTTAGTTCTGTAACTTCTCAGGAGCCCTTGGAAAAGATTTGCAGAACCGGGCTGATGGAGGTTTCAGTTATACACTCTGACTAGATCTTTAAAATATATAAAAGTATATAGAACTGCCCAAAGGGAACAGAGGGCTGTGGTGTTAGATCTTAGAAAACAAACCAAAGCAGTTTTATGAAGACAGCCTATATACACTATGAAAAAATAGGTGGGTATTACATTGGTGTTCTTTAATGGGCATTTGGCTGCAGATGTCCACAGCGACTTTGGTGTTTCCTTCTTGCCCATAAGAAAGATTACTGAGAACTGTTAGCACTGAATTCATACAGTTGGGCATAGCCTGTACTACAACAAAAAATGCCACACTTTCAAAAATCCCATAACATTGTTATTAGTAGTTATATCCTGCCTGCGTGATAATGTCGTGGGGGAGAGCGGGAATACTGAGGTTTCAGGGAAGCAGTTGTGGAAACAAAGGCCATGCTTGCTGTAAGCTGCTGGGGAGAGGGAATTGAAAGGTTAAAGCTGTGGCTCTATAATGACCTGACCTGACCATTTTACTCTAGCCTCTGGCATATTTCTACTGTATTTCACTCCCAGCTATTGACCTTTATGCTCTTAGATCGTGGGATTTCCTAGCTGTCCTATCTTCAACAGCCCTGGAAAGACCACTCAGGAGTTTAGTACCAGAAAGTACTGTGAACTGACTTTGTAAATAGCTGCTTACTAGCTAGCAGTGCCCTAACTTTCTGGAAGTGATGCTTATGAAATTTAAGATAAAAATAACTAATTTTTACCTTCTATAAATAAAGACACCCTTTTCACTGTTCCGTACTATCCTCTTATTGAAAGACCAGTTGCCCTAGAATAATTGAATTCTATTTTGTACTGTTTTCGCCCTATGAACTGGCAATGCAATTGACACTTTCAAAGGTTTAAAAGCAATATGTTGACTGAAATAATGCTATTTCAAGTGCTTGCTGCTATAACCAGAGAGTATAATGAATCTTACTGGTGTCTGTGTATGTCTGTATAAGTCCCTGTTCAATCTCACCAGACTTTCAGTGAAATCTGGAAATCTCTTCTGCATAGTCATTTGTTTCTCATGGTCATCCCTTTGAAAATTAAACCTAGGAGAAAGAAAACAACCTTGACCACATCCCATTTTTGACCTCTTTAAAATTCCTACATGCTCACTTGCTACAGCACAAGGAGATGCTATTTTTGACCAAGCTGCATATAACCATGAGCTGAATAATTGACAAGGAAAGAAACAAGCTTTGTGCTGTGTATTTGTGAAAGGACATACAGACACTGAACGCAGGGGGAGTAAGGCCAGCAGCTGTAGGGGTCCTGCTGTGTCACCACATCATTTTCCTGTGGTATTCTGTAAATTTCTGCAGCACCCATTGGCAAGTAGCCTTCAAATCAATGCAAAATTCTTACAAATATGAATGTTCGGAGAGAGATATTGTCTGATTTAAAGTACTTCCTTACTCCAATTTTATGTCCAGCTGTAATGTTCTCCAGTTATTTCCAGAAGTTTCTCTTGAGAAGTTTCTCTCTCATTTAGTTCAGTATCAGACTTTTTCTATTTACTTGACCACCACACAGTATTTTGTTCAACACATCCAGTATAAGAGAGATTCCTTCTGCACAGATTGAGCTTGACTCTTCAGTATTGCATAAATGATCTGTTGTAGTGTACAGTGACTGTTTTCACTGGATCCTGCCAGAGCTTCTTTGTGGCACAGAGGAGGTAGCAGAAGGAAATACCCCCTTCCTTTGTACTCACAATCTGTTCTCGCTAGCACAAATCTCTAATTATATAGGCCTGACTGTGGGCGATAGCTACATGGGAAAAATAAATTCTTTGACCTTCATAGTACATGTTGGGTAATTTCAAGTATAAAAACTTGTCATCCGATCTGCTGACTTGCAGAGTGTGTTCTTTCCTTTTGTATTTCAGTCACCATCTTCACATCTCTTGCTGTATCAGTGTCATTGCTTTTATGACTCACACAATATTTATCTTCCTTAAATATCCCTTCTTTCATTACTCTTCTCCATCTCTCATAATTTCTTTCTAACCTGGTTGTTTCCATCCACATTCTCCTTTCTGCTTAGGACAATTACAGCTGTGTAACCATTACGAGCTTGTTTGAAACATGACTTATCCAACTGGACAGTGCTCCTAGAGGCTGTATAAATTCATGGTTTGATTGCACCCAGTTAAGCTGACCTGTAAAATATCTATTGCTGTTCTTTCCCCCAGTTGCATTCTTTATCTCTTCAGGTATGGAAAGCTCTTGAAGACAGAAGGGGCAAGGAATTTTCTAGGTCAGAACTGGTACTTTGAGCACATCATGTGTGAAGAGTTTCTCTGGGTTTTTTTTTTCTCAAAACATGAGAAAACAGAGTAAAGAAAATCCTGTTTAATAGATGTATATATGGTGATTATATTTTGCCTTCAACTTGAGTACTGTTCTATTTGGTTAATAGTAAAAAATGGATAAAAGATTGTTTAAGAGGCTTAACTACAACTGGAATTAAGCACCTTTCTGCATTTTATAAATTCTACACATTGAGACACCAGAAGGAGGAGGGCTTTTAATCTTGTTTCCATTCTTTATTAAGATGCTTTGTGTAATTAGTTGCATTTCTATTGGAATAAATGGCAATTTGGAATTCATCCAAATTGAAAACCTAAATGAAAAAGGAGCATTAGTGCTGGGTTGCATGCTAAAAGAGGCAAACTTCTCTAGGGCAGATCTGTTCACACAACTTGGCCCTGCTTAAATAAAATCTATAGAATCCATGTGGAATTTAAGAGGGAATGTAGCACATAGGATGGATGGGAATGCAAAAGAAAACAGATTTTCAGCCAGAAGGGCAATTCACTTATAGTTAAATGAAAAGCCCCTAAAACCAGAAAGAATTATCTATGCTATGTAGAAAGTTAGTTTTGAAATTAAAAAAAGAGAAGCCTATAAATAAATGCAAAAATATGACTGTCTGTTTTACATTTTTGAATTGAGTGTGTTTCAGCAGTGATTGATAGAAGTTGCCAAATGAAACTATTCGGGTGAGAGAATTATAAAGGGAATTATAAAAAAAAAATAAAAAGGGAATTATAAGAGTAGTCTAGATGCTGCTGTAGGTTATACTGTGTCAGTGCTTCCAGTTATAAATTCCACTTTGCAGCTGGCAGTTTGTCCCTTTTAAAATATTTGAAAAGCATAAATTTTTAACCATTTATTCAGGCAGTTATTAATATTTCCCCCCCCCTTTTTTTTTTTAAGGTAATGATTTATAGACATTAATCTGCAATGCACTCTTACTGCTTTGGGGGAAAATGGCGAATTTTTGTTTAGGGAAGTTGTTACTGGTAATGCACATTACCATTCTGGGGATAAATATTTCATAAGGAGTTTTAGTGCACAGAGTTGTGTACATGAACAACAAGCACACCAGACACGATGGACTGGAATGCCTCTGAAAGAGCTGTCATAGTCCTTTGTGTCAGTCTAAGGGCTGGGGTGTGCTTGAATAAACTTAAAAATTCCCGGTGTTCGTTCTGGTGACATTTTGTTTGTGGTGTGAAGAATCCAGATAAGGTAGGCAGAGATAATAGAGTCTTGATATTTGATCAGAAATAGCTTACTGGTCAGTACTGGCTTTCATAATGTGTCATATAAATCGTGAAGTGTTCATTTGACTGTCAATGCCTCATACTCTCCTTAAAGCCAGGGCAACTGGCTTTCAGAACGGGCTTTGATGGTTTATATGACAGACCCAAGAGGTCTCTTTACCATGGATTTAATAGTTCAAATGTTAGTATTGCAGCTAAAGAGACAACAGGGTGAAATATTGAAAGTGACATAAATTTCTCTTTGGAGGAAACATCTTTCTCTGCTGCTAGAAACCCAGATTTTCTCTCATGAAAGCCTTATTTTACTTTCTTTATTGTTTTAAGGAAGCACCTTTCCTGTGTTTGGTAGTAGCAGTAAAGATAGAGATGCTTTGTGTTACAGCCTCACAAGTTTTTTTCAAGTCAATTGATTTAAAAGGATTTTTCTATGATTTAATAGGAGTTTTCTAATATCAAATTTCATAGGCAGGCAACAGGTTCCTCCCTATTTATGCACCAGGTTTGAAGAGTTTCCTTCCTTCCATGCATACATGGAGAAATCAGCTACAGTTTACCTGGAAACTAAGTCAAGTCACAAGTTTACAGAATCTTCTAGACAATGTGTAAGTTGGAGGCTCACCATCCAAGTACCCCACTTAATTTCACTTCCTTGAAAAAAAAACATAAGGTCTACAGTGCTCAGGGATCTATACTAGTAAGTTATTTTATTTCCGGAAATAAAATGGATACAGATGAATTTTTCTGAGTGGCTGCAAAATGTCACCCACAAAGAATAAGACAGTGAGGCAGGCAACTTCATGCTCTGCTCCATGAACCTTTGAGATAAACAGTTGGGTGCTTGTGACAAAGGAGTAACACAATTTGAGAGAGAGACAGCTCTAAAATAAAACCTACATTTTCTTGTAACAAAAATTCTAGCTAGCATTGGATTCTGGACCTAAATCTGCATTCTTTATCTTGTAATCAGCATTTCCTTGCTGGAAACAATAAAAACAATGAATCTTGAAAATTCTTTGGCTATGAATCTTTGTAACAGAAAGATCTTACTCCTACTATCTCCCCCTGTGCCACCAATATGTTACTTTTCTCAGGATAAATGCCTCACTTCATCTCAAAGTGAGCGGTAGTCAGTGTTCTCCTGTAACCATAGATTTAGGCTAAACACAAGGGAAACCCAAGGCTACGGTATTATTATCTGTGTAGATAACACATCGGACCAAGTGTCACAGCTAGCTATTATTAATGCAAATTAAAAGACCTGCTTTGAGGGAAGAAAGGTCAGAAGCAAAAGCTGGGAAGTTTACAGAGGGCCCAAAAGCAGATGAACATTTACCCAACTTTTGCTGTCTAGAGAAAAACCAATTCTTACATTTTCCTCAGTGAGTAGCATAACTAAGATTTCACAGAATAAGTCACAGCAAAAGAAATCTAAAATATTCTTGAAGATCAGTTTGTCCTGCCCAAGCACAAAAGAATAGGCATAGCTAATCAAATCAGTATTTTGATCACTGATCCCAAATCTCTAATTAGGGGAGCCAGGAGATGCTTTGTGAGATCTTTTGTTAGCCCCAGGTGATTCAGATGTTACCCCAGAATGTTAGCCCGAGATGATTCAACAGAAGATACCATGACAAAATAAGCAATGCAACCTCTGATTACAAACTATTGTGCTCATTTCCACACAAAGTACCCTATGAGAAAATGTGTATGACTTGGCCTCTGCCAAGGATTGGAGGAGGTAGGCAAATTCAGTTTGGAAGGATACATGAGTGGAGAAGAGTGCATCACATCTTTGCAGAAAAATATGAATGCATAAATACATAAGCATTACATTGTTGGTACTTCTGACTGCAGCTGCCAAAATTATGTTACTGAAAATAAGTTTGTCTTGTTACATTTCAGGAGTGATCTTTCCAGGACTATCACAAAGTACAGCTGTTTTTTCCTGGTTGCCATTACACTTTTTCACATTTCACATCTGTTCTGAGCATATGCCTAGATTAAGTTTGAGAGCTTTTCCATACACACCACATCCTCATATTCTGAAGAGACATAAAAGTTACATATTGGTACTGTCTTTTGACCAGTTTTTTCAGCTTGTGACATGCAGCAGCTGGAGCGCTTATACAAGGGTAACAAGGGCAAGGTATACTAGTAGGGCAACTAAAATCTTGGACTATCATTTTTAAATGATCCTCTGCACCAGGTGTAAGCAATTACTTTGATCTAGCATTTCTTTATGAACCAGACGTAGCTTAACTTTAAACAAAAATATTTTCCTTATAATCATCCCATACAATATTTTTTTAAACAAGTATTGCAATAATCAACCTTTCCCTTGCTTCTTTTGCCAGTTTCACACTAAGCTTTTCTGTATGTCTTAGAAACTTCTGCATGGCTTACTTACCCATGCTTTTGAGCAGAAACATTTTCTACAAACATGAACTGAAATAGGAGTGTTTTCTATTCTTTTAAAATGTAGCACTGTAATGGCTGTTTTAGGTCTGCTTATCTTTGGAGTCTGAAAATGGTGAATTTTCATTTTGTCAAAGGCTTCTGTAGAACAAAATTGGCTAAAAATATGTTTTATGTTACAGCAGAGTGAAGCTCATGAATCACATGGTAACACATTAGAGTGACTAGTATCAAAGGAGCCCATGGGGAATTTAGGAAAAGGTAGTTAAGCAATTAATGAAGATATTTAAAATCCTAATATGGCAGAGACAGCTTTGAAGGCAGCAAGGGATTAATATTTATTTAATAGATCATCAGATCCTGTGCCAAAAAAGAAATATAACAGGAGCTACCCTACTCTGAATGCAAACATGCACATGAAGAATGTTTTGTGGCAGCAGTGACATCGGCACATCACACTTTGTCATGATAGCTGAGAAAAATATCTTGCCTTAAAGAAAAAATTACCTTTGCTGCTCTTGACTCTTTTGGCTGAAAACTACTTCAGTGATCCAAGCTCTGTCACAACACATTGACTGCAATCTTCTACGAGAAAGGAACATGTTGCTACTTAACAGAGGTGACATGGGTTAGTTACATGATTGACAGCAGATAACTGTAGCTGATCTGCAGTATTTTGTGGGGTTTGATGTGACTATCACCTGCAGGCTGGGATGGAACTTTCTAGTTGGTCATGTTGAATGGATAAACTCCATTTAGGCCAAATTTTACTTCTCAGCAAAGGTCAAAATTCTGTGTTTATTATAATGGCTTTCAGAAGTTGTTTACAGCTGGCCTTGCCTGGCATAGTCTCTGAGATGCACTGTGCTAGGAGTGTGAAAGATTGCTGTAAAGATCCATGATTTCTTCTTGCAGAAAACCTGGAATTCATAAAGAGCTCATCCTCCTTATTTGTACTTTAGGTCTCTGGAACACTGATGTATTGTCCTCCTTCGCAGTTAAAATATTAATGAGGAGGGTCATGAACTAAACTACTATTAATGTATTTGTTTCTTCAGACACAGGAGGTGGGGTTGCCTTATGTCACCTTCTAGACACAATAAAACTGTGTCTAGAAGCTGGCTTGTCTTAAATCAGTTAAAGCAGAAGCAAACTAAGAGGTGACAACTGTTCTATGGTCAAAGTTCAGGAAGTTTTACATGCAGAGGTACAAAGATGGAAAAAACACAGGCACTGTTATCAGATGGGGAAGATGAGAGGCTTCAATGAGTGCAGCAGTGCAGACTGAAACTATCCCACAGCTGACATGATTTCTTTTATTATTTTTCAATAAAAATTATACAATTGTAATACCAAATTCATCTAAAAACATCACGAGAGCTATTCTTTATGGTCACTTTTGACATCACAGAGGACTAAACTGAAATCAGTAACAAAGATTGGAAAGCTGAGAGTCACCAGTTCTCACTGGACCATCAATCTATGCAATGATGATGAGGTAGATGTGATTTTTTTATATTTTTGCTTAGTATCAAACAGTTTTTTAATCCAGCTGATTTCTTTTAGACCTTGACTCTTATTATATCCATTGTTTAAATCCTAAGCAAGCTTTGTTTTTGGCATGTTGATTTAAGGAGAATTTCTCAAGAAACATTAAATGGTGACATTCTTTATAAACAGTTATTCTGTGCTGACAAAGTAGCTTTGCATGTATCATTCTATTTTAAGTGACAGTGTAAAATTTATTGATAAATATAATGAATTTATAACAAGGTGAATTTAGTTACTACCACCATATATCGTTTTTAGAATCATATGCTAATGAAAAAGATGCTCTAATAATTAGGGCTTGAGCCCACTGAATACAACACCTTCCAATTAGCACTCCCCAGCTTGAATACTACCATTAGCATTAAACAACAAAACCAAAAATGGGTATCAATTCACATAATAGAAACTAATTGATGAAGTTAGAGGGTGTGATTATTTGTGATTACTTTATAGTCATGCACTGAATGTAGGAGAACCCCAGTTAGTAGTTAATCTCTAGCTACCTCTTTGAAGATAATGAAATTGGCTTCCTACTGATGATTATTCATTAACAATTAATTCTTTCTTGGTGATCTGCTTCATTTTCAGCTTCTCACCATAAACATGCAATGGAATAATTACAAGTGGAAATGAAAAAGCAATTAGTGGCAGATAATGCCAACATCTGATTAAAACACAGTAGAACAGATTAGCCATTCGGTTGCCGCAACTTTGCTGCTTCAGCAGGGAGATGTAAGGTACCCTGCAATATTACAGTTCAAGCTGCGTTTCCCTTTTATTGCTTCCCTTACACCGTGCTCTGCCATGTTAAATGCTTTCTTTTATTCTTGGGGGCATTGACTTGTAAGTAATTTTTAAAGAGTAAGTATTATTTAAGATGATTTGTCATCCTTCGTGTTGACACCCTCTGTTGAGAAAGAAGGGAAAAAGTACTTAAGTCATTTAGTGCACTTACAAGAAAATGTAATTTTTTTTTTTTTTTAATTTAAAGGAGATGATTGAAGATTTGCTTAAATGAAACATGTGGAGAGAAAGATCCTGGAATTTAGTCTCCCCTCCCCTAGACAGTATTTTCTCTTAAACTAGAGAACACAGCAAACATCTTCTGTTGTAGCAGATGGTAGTTGTCTTCACTGTCACATACTTAGCTAGTTTTTGAAACATGTACTGTAATGCTGCTGAGTCTCTAGATCACCACCTCTGAAATTAATAAATATATGCTATGGCCTTTTAAAACTGTGGATGATTTACATTGTGTGGTACCTACTATACCATAATTACCAAATACTTGCTTAGCAAGAAAACCAACTAAGCAGATAAATGGTTTCCAGGAAAAATACAAAGTTGATGTGAGATCTGAGAACCAAACTTAGAGCTCCTGTTTTGTACACAAACCACAGAAACTGAAAGGCAAAATCTCAGCCTGATTTAGAATACCAGGCTGCATTCTTGAATTGCAAAACCTTCAGCATGGCAAGTTCCCATTCCTGAACAGAAATCATGAAACCATTCTCTGGACTAGGTTTACAAAAAGGTTACTTTTCAAATGCTGATTAAAGAAGTGACTTGCTATAACCTCATAATTGTACCGTTCTGCTTTAGATTAGAGAGTTCACAAACAGGTGAATAAACAGAGCTGACACAATGGGAACAAAGATGAGTCACTGGCAGGAATTTCATTAACCTCTTGGTCAGAAAATGATCAATAACATGGAGCTACAGGTTACTTTTGTTTTCAGTGTCGAGTTAGCACAGTACTCAGTGTTGTCATGGGCATATGATCTGTTGATATTTTTCGGAACAAAGAATCAACAGCATTCTAGGAGTTAATATTGCTTGGTTAGTTTGAGACACTGAAAGTTGTTTTCAAAAAGGATGACTACAAATTATTGGTGTTCAGAGATTTCTGTGAGAACAGAAAAGTTCCTCCAAATACATGGAAAACAGTGTCTTTCATGGTAGGTTTAGATTTCATTTATGTTTCATCTATTTTAAGGTTTTGTTTACATTTGTTCCCAAAGATGCATGACACAGATGTGCTGAAGTATTTGTCACAAACTCATGATTTTCAGGCTGAAAGCTCCTTCTCTGGCTTAAGGACAATTAGAATAGGGCAAGGGGATAGCAGGTTCTCTATTCACTCTCATTTTGTAATTTCCTCTCATTTTTTAACAAGACCTGGCAAAACCTTTGAAAAGGCAGGCCTTCTGTCTTGACTTCCCTCTCTCTCCTTTAATTATGTATTGTTTTCTCCTTGTAAAAGCTTTATTTTTACCATATCATTAGTTCTTGTAAATTCTTCTCTTTCTGTCTAATTTTTTTTTTCAATTTTCCCCTTTGCCTCTCTTATTTCAGGTCTTTCTTTCATTATTTCCTCTAGCAGGTGAAAGAAAACTTTTATTTTATTTTCAGTAAACCAAACTTAAAAAATTGTTTGTCCTATCCCCATTCTCTATATTTCTAAATTATCTGTGTGAACTTTTCACATACGTTGTCTCATATTCTTCTGGGGACAATGCTTCTAAATTATTAAAAATTTACTCAGACTTTTTAAGGTACCTCTGTCATTCAGATCAGAGATATCATCCTATTACACTACTAATTTCTTATCATACACCTTTGCTGTGGAAAGTGGTCATCAGCAGAAAAAGCTTTCGCAACACTGAGCTTTTCTTTTTACCAGTCAGCAGCCACAGCAACACCATCCTATCAGTTACATAGACTTTCATCTGTCTGTATTACCCATACAGAATCAGAATGTTAAATAGTTGAGATGAATTAGAAAGAAGCCACAACATAATTCCCTGCAAAACAGCAATATTTTAGTCCAGAGAAAGCTTTCATTTTGTCTTCTGTTGATACTAATATCAAATACCTGAAAAAACATCTGAAAATCCCACAGTAAAGCACTCTAAGCACTCTAACCAAATGTCCTAACCACACATTTGATGGGTTATGAACTAATCCAACTAACCAGCCAAATGTCTCAGGAGAATACCCGAGGGTGTTGGCATAGTACCGTGATTCTTTCACTTGGTAAACTTCTCCTTTTGGGAACACTTTCCCTTACAGCTTAAGGGAGATAGACATATTCCATATGAAATGTCAGGGGAATCCTGGTGGCATTGCACTGATGTGTGAAGCTCCTTTTTAGCACAACCTCCATTCAATTATGCAGTCATGTCTTGCACTAAGTTTATAAATGTTGGGAGTTTTGGTAAGAAAAAAATAATTTATTTGGATTTTTTTTTTTCTTTGGATGCACTTTTTTCTCAGTTAACTTATCTCTTGATGCAAGGGACTGCAGCCAGTGCTTGAAGATGTATCAATCACATTCAGATGCAAAAATTGAAAGAAATGAGTAGTTATTTTTGATGTTTTTGCCAGCAGTTTTGACTGGCTGAATTTATGCTCTGCGTACTAAAATTTTGTTACTAACACTGGAAAAGAACCTTCAGGCAAAAATTTGCTTCCTAAGGAAGCATTTAAATATTTTATATTTTCATTTAAAACATCACATATAATATATGCACCACAGAAATAAAGCTCTAAGTTAAAAAAATATGCAACAGTAAAGCCATTTAATTTCCAATTGTCAATAAGATAGGAGTCCTGAAGTGCTTGAGAACATTTTTTGATGCATTATCATATATTGCATAGGTTTTTTTCTGCTTTAATTTTGGAGTTAGTAATTCAAAATTGTTTTAATATAGAACATTTACTCATCAATCCTGTAGTATTTAGGGTATTAGTTAATTTATAAATTAATTTAAAATAATCTTAGTAGTTGACAAGAGTTAATTCACAGGACTTTCCAAATTTAATGAGCTGAGTGTGTGGTCCTGCATAGTCCCTTAACAGCAGTAGAACCACTAAAATGGTGTTTGCAGTACCTATATAAGTAAGTAAGTAATTATCACATTCACAATAAGAAGGCACATTTCCCATATTAGTCTACCACCATAAATCTGCTTGTTTTTTTTTTTTGGTTTTTTTGTTTTTTTTTTTTTTTTTTTTTTTTTTTTTTTTTTGTAGAACCAACACATGTAGAGATAATACTACATGCTTTCCCTGTACCAGTTTGTCTCTTATGTGACTGGACGTGTGATTGGCCTGGCCATTATCATTTGTGTTTCATAGGTTGGTTGTGTTTCAAGATTTATAACCTGTTTTAGACATGAAAGCCCTTACAGCAAGCATCTATCAGCCACTATGTTTAGACAGATGACTGTCTCATTTCTGAATTAGCAGGAACACTATCTGAACTTTTTACTGCCTCGGGCCAGTCAAGATCTCCACCTTGCTACTGAATTGCTCTTTTCTGAAAGGTTTTAGAAAGCAAGACCTATAGCTATTTGTTAGTTTGTTTTTGGGTTTTGTTTTTTTTTAAATCTATTGCACAGAACCAGGGGGGTAGAAAGAAAATGTTGCTGACAAGACTGTGGTCATTGAGGAGTACAGGTTTGAAGTCACAGATTAAACTGGGACTGCTGCTTATTTGTAGCAAGAGCACCAGCCATAAACATTAAAAAATTCAGGAACAAGGGGTTTCATTTTTGTTACATTGATAAAGGATTATCCATCACATTCCCCCAAATAATTTTTCACTATCTTCAACCACTCAGAGATTCTGCCACAAGTAATATTGATATTATTGTTCTTTCTTGCATCATGATCAGCAGATTTCATCAAGTCTTACAGATGACATGTTTTGGGTCTAGTTCAAAGTCTGCCTCATCTGTAGGTTGTATTATTAGCTTAAGCTGTTCTTACTTTGTGACATTCTCAGCAGTCCATGTTACACTCATTCTTTTCCTCCTACTGAGCATGGGGTGACGGCTCAGAAAAGCAGAGGCAGACTGTCTGCTCCAGTAAGTTAGTTGCTTTCTTCAGACTTCTTCAGCCTTCTTCAGAGACACATCTCCGTCCATTGCTGCCACTAAAAAATAAGAAGGCATTGCTTCCCAGACAGCCACTCATTTATTGTCCAAAGTAATATTTGACTCCCACCTCCTACTAATTCTTCTCTTTAATTTGTGACTGTAATGGTTTTCCTCTCCCTATGCCTACTTGAATTGTAGGACCATATCAGTCATCCCTTTGACTTGTCTGCTAACCTTTCATTCACCTTCATGTTAGAAGCAGTCTTTTCTATTTTGACTTTTAATGCTTAAAACTTGAATCACAGCTTAAATCTTTTTCAGCACTCAAGCAGAAAGGGAGAGATTTAGATTATTTAGAGAGAGATGTTGTGGTGGAGACTGGAAACAGCAGAAGAACAAAGCTAAAGATTAACATGATGCCTTAAAACTGTCATGACAAACTCCTGGTAACTGCCCCATTAAGAATGTTAATCTGAAATGTAAAATATAGTTAGCCATTCTGGTAATTTGCCATAACTTTCTCACAGCCTACTGCAACGCACTATAGATATTTTGCCTTTTGTCATAAGACTTCATTTAAATGATGAATATCTTTTCTTCTATTAAAGATTCACTGTAATTTCAAGCCTGGAGATGTAGTAATCAGCACCTGTAATCCTCAAATCCTTAGGTTAGGTGTAGAGTGACATTTATGGTTAGTTTAACAAACTTAGATACAAGAAAATAGATGTTGCTTTAAGCCTCAACCTTGTTTCTCATCTGTGAAACTTTGAGGTAATAATGTAATACTTTTTATGTTTCAAGAATTTGAACTAGACTTTCCCAAGAACCTGTATCTATCAAGTTGCTAATCACAAACAATCAAAACCAAACACAAACCCAAAATACAAACCAACCCCACCCTAAAGCAAAGACCACAACTCTGCAGCTCTGCAGAAGGGTAGGATGCATGTATGTGTGCAAAAAGGAAGGTGCACTGTGGAGCTCTCTGTGGTCTACAGAGCCTCTTGGTTGTCCTTCTTCCCTTCCACTTCTTCCAGTGAAGGAGGAAGTTCTTCTTTCCACTATGTAGACACTGCTTTTTTTTTTTTTTTTTTTTTTTTTTTTTTTTTTTTTTTTTTTTTTTTACCATTGGGATGGGGGTTGTGAACAAAAAAACCCCCCTGTTTTCCAATTTTCTTTTCTTTACTGAATCCCAAGCTGGGCTTTTAGGTGAAGTTTTAACAGATGCCAAGTGGCAGTGGCAATCACAATGGATTCTCTAGTCAGCAAGATCTATGAAAGTTCTGTGAGTGGATATTCAGCCTCATTATTCTACTGCAAGACGGAGAGAGAGGGTGTTGTGTTGGGGTTCTGGAGAAATGGAGCATGTATGTAAAAATAGGAACAAGTGGTAGGAAAAAAAAAAAAAAATCTTTCAATCATTTTGCCCGGTGTTTCCAGGCACCGCTGCCTACACAAACAGATATACTGTGTTCAATTTACCAGCCAACGGCACACAGAGCAACACAGAGCTCATCAGAGACAAAGTTTCTAAGTCCATACTTAGCAACATGAAGATGTTCAGTCTTGAAAAGACTTTCACAGCCTATGCTGATCCCCACACTGCTCTTAAGTCAGTGTTAGAGCAAGCTGGTTTAAATGATGAGATGACAACATCTACATCAGACACTTTGAGCTCTAGTCTTCTGTGGAAATTAGTGTCACACAATCGGCGCCATGCTCCTCTAGGAGCTGTGAGGTCCATAGGCTGTAACAAACCAAACTGAACTCCACCCAAACCCCCATCTTTCACTCTAATATGCATGCCTGTGCAGAAGGTAACAAACGGGATGTCTTTGATTTGGAAACTTGTTTTGGTTAGCACCTACTTACCAAACATTGTTACAAGTAGTTGCTATTTACAGATAAGACGAAAACAGCTACTGAACTTCCTTGAAGTTAAATTGAAAGGGAAAAAGATTACTCTGAGCCGTTTCCTAGATTTGCTGGTACAGAGTGAATGGAAAGCATGTAACCCTTTTCAGAAAATCTGAATCCTCCCAAAAGGCAAAAAGTACCTTCTTTTATTGAAAAGAAGTAGGACTATACAACTCTCTTTTATTTATACGGTCTCTGGTGATTGGTATTAGGTAAAATGAGTGCACTATATTCCCACTGGTATGACCTATTCAATTTATACTGTGCTGATTCTAACTTTAAAAAAATAAACACAAATTTCCCTTTCTTAAGAAAGTGTCAATTAGGCTTTTCTAATAAACGATGTGGAATAATTCACATGCTAGCATGTAGGGGTTTTTCCCTTGCCCGTGTACAAATTTGCAAATCATAATACAGTAATATGATATATTTTAATTTATTTATTGACTCAGAGGGTTAGGGTAAGGAGTTAAGCAAACACTTCTTACTACACAGAAAGGGAGATCCAGATGCTCATTAGAGAATATATAATAGAGTTGTTAATAATTTGCTGTTTACTCTCCAAAGAAAGTGGTCAGTTTTCCCAGAGATTATAGAACAGTCTCAGTTTCCTGACGCCCAGCCTATCTGTTTCCCTGGTGTTCAGCTCCTAGATTTGTTTCCAGTGGATGCTGCCGGACTGTGAGAAGCTCTTCATCAAAACCTAGTTTTTGACAAAGGAAACTTCTCAGCAGCTGACTGAGTCTAAAAAAGGATTGAAAATAAGCCAAGAGAATAACAGGAAGCACTTCTAAACTCTAAATATTGATCTACTTAAAGCTTACTTTAATTTGCCCTACATTTACAGTAGACTATGGTCCTATTCCCCTCTTAGTGTTTATTTAAAAGAACTTTTGTAGCCTATGAAAGAATCTTTAGTCACAGTGAGAAAGGTTTTTTTTCCCTATTTCTACAAGGAAATGTGAGATTTCACATCTCTTTTATCACGTTACAAAAATCCCCCCCATGCTGTGCATCATGATCATGCAGACTCAAGGAAATGAAGCTTACTAGGTTACCCAAGCACAGCTGAAGGAACAGAGTGTACTAAAAATACATGTACAATGCATGTAATAAAATACTCTACAGTTACATATGTGCACACAGATATTATGTTGTTTTGCAAGATGGAAAAGAAAAATCTTTCCACCAAATGAAAACACTGAAAATGAAATGACAACAGCAGCAGATGTTAAAGCAAATCATCTAATTAAGATGATTTCATCAACCGTTTTAAAAGACATTTAAAAAGGCAATATAATATTAAGTCACCAGAAGAAATGTTGATTATGCTTGCACATACAGGCAAAATAACACTCTAGCTGAAGCTGCTCTTTGAAGCGTGAAAACAAATGATACTTTCAAAATTGTTTATTTTTTTTAATCCAGCTGTGCTTCACATCCTGCCAAGGAAAAGTATACACATTAAAAAATTCTTAAGAACTACAACCCACAACCAAGAGACTACAATTACAACAAACAGAAGTTGTGCCTGGGTCAGTACTGCAGAGTGAATTCTGTGAAGCATGGAGAATATCTTCATTCAGGCAGTGGGAAGAACTGTCAAACGAATTTGCAAGCACCGGGAACCTCTTTTTCATCTTCTATTCTTTGCTTGGGTGGGTCAAATTCTGTCTCAAAAATACATGAATCAAAAGCCAGAATGAAGACACAACCATATGAGTCTACATTTTAAATCTTATGTTGATGGAAAATAAAAATCAAAAGTCAGAACTTTGTCCTACTCCCTTAGAATAATGTTAGTATAAACTACCTTCCCCACTTATGTTTGCTCTTCCTTTCAGTCATACTGCAGGGTGCAGCATAGGGTTTTTACTCTTCAGTGTCATTCTTACTGTAAAACCTTTAGTGTGGGAGAAGTGCGTGGGCTGCCTCCTTATCACAACATCATGCACATTCCGCTTCTCCTTTCACTGGGATTGTAGCAAGAAACACTTTTGTCTTCATGCTATTTGTTGAATTTTTATTCCCAACTCTTACGTTATTTTAAAATACAAATAGTACATATTAATATAAATATAGTATACATAATATAGTATATATTAATTTGAAAACAAGTCAAACATATATCTCCATTTTCTTGTTTCTATTCTCTCTGAGACCCAGTTCATGCTGGACTTCATACTGGGCAGTTTCATTTCTGAAAGGTCTCTGATTCCTCTTTTTTTTTTTTTTTTCTTTTTCTTATTATAATTGCTTCTATAGGAATGTATTTATTACTTCTAAAGCAGTCTGAAAAAGCATATCATGCTTTAGAAGAAAGAAGATTTTATTGTGAATGTTACATTAAAGAATAATATTTTCAGTGCTTTTTTTAAAAAAATTATCGTCATGCCTGTTCCCCTTTGTTAATTTTCCTTTTTGTTTAAATCCTCCGTCCTCAAAGCAGGGCATTACAACCTCATCCCTTTGGCAGAAATTTTTCTATCACTAGTATCATTCCTAGAGATTTCCAAAGGAGGTTTTTCCCTCTCATCTTGGCCCCAGTGATAGACCACTGGTAGAGAAGGTGGGGTTTTTTTCTTTGCGGAGTGGTTAGTCACAGCATGAGCAAGTGAGCAGGCTCTTCCTAACACCCTCCACAGGCGGTAGCTTACAAGCAGTGCTGCAGAAGAAGAGCAGGGACAGGATAACTTAACTAGCTGGGACAATGAAAGAAGGGCAATACCTAGTGCAATAAAATAAAGTGGCACTTCAGGAGTTTCTTTTTCAAAGATGACATTTTTGACTGTAAAATTCCTCTGTAAGAAGCTCAGTTGAGCTTCACAACAGCTTTGCCACATGGTGAGGGCTCATTTGCATGTTTTGGTATGGATGTTTTCGAGATTGAAGTAAAACCATCTTGAGAAAGTTTATATTTATCCCTCTTCCTTCCTGAATCAGTTTGACAGCAAATCCATTAAACAGTAGTAAACCTTGACTGGAAAGACATTAAAATGATGTTGCAACAGTGGATGTTACTTAAAACTATTACAAATATCAAATGTTTTCAGAGGTTACCTCAGCAACAATATGGAACAAACAAGCAGATTCTGACCACATTAGAGTCAACTGAAATATTTCCTCTTTCACAGATAAATAGTTCATCTGATATTCCCATATTCACTGATACTACAAAAACTTTTTTTGAAGTGCATGTAGGTAATCACTAGACTCACAAAGCCTGGAAATCTGAAAATGCTCTGTAAACTAGAAAAATGTACAGAGGAAAGTTCTCAGAACACCATTCTTTTGGTGAGGTGAGCAGATTTTTCCAGAGAAATTGAGCCCTAAAGCGATTCTCATTTTCATCAATAGGAAAGTTGAACATCTAGTAAACCCTCATGGTGCTGAGAATGACAAGGATATTATAAATGTTATTGAATACTTGAATTGGTGTTTAAGGCAGCCATTGTTTCACCATAAAAATCAATTAATTATTGTTTTATCATTAAAAACCTATGCGTTGATGAAGGGTGAAGATACATTATTTCCTTCAAAATACATCAGAGGCAAGGAATACCTGCATATTTAAATAATCTAAACCAATTCATTTGAAACAGTGACATCAAAAGTACTAAATATTTATACCATATGGAGGGAAAGAAATTGTAACCGGGGGCTTGAACAGAATAGATGTGTTGTGGCAGACTGTCACAGCTGCAAGGCAGAGCTTCTTTTCTGACTAACTGCTCCCTTGCATTTTTCAGTTGATTAATGAAAACTAGTCTACAGTAGAAAAAATGTAAGAGCCAGCCATCTATTTTGAGTGGATATTTTGGTATGTTGGTACACAGCAGTGGTGGATGGCTTCTCACAGAGTGGAAGAACCCTTGTCTAAAACCAGTCCTTGGTGGAAGATGATTTGGGAGTTTCCTAGCTTGGGAGTAAAGTAAACTCTCTCTCTACAACCATAAGAAAGTGTCTTCACAAATCCATAGCTGGAGTCAATCTCTCTCAGGAAAGAAAAATTCATCTGCAACTACTGGCATAGAAATTTTGACAAAACATTGGTTTTAAGATAGGCAGGGTTTTTCTTTTTTTCTTTTCCACAAGGACATTTCAACTAGGCCTGTCATTTATATTAAAACTCAAATTTTCATATGAAAAGCTAATGTTTTCATCCAAAAATTATGTATGCATTTCTTAAACAAACCTACACACCTGCTATAGAATTATTAACTAGTCCTATATCTTCATTAGATAAATGTTGTCCTGTTAATTTTCAGCTAGAATCATTAAGCTGGAGTTTTTAACTGGATTATGAGGTGACATCATAAATATGAAGCTCATTAAAATTACTAAAATCTTTGATTTATTAACATATTTTGCACACAAAGTGGCCTATAAACCTCCAGAATATTTCATTGCCATTTGATATAAGCCACTTTTGTACAGATTTTAATAATCTAGCAAAGCAGAAAAGTTACAGCATAAGTTTTAGTGCTGGTCTGAAAGCCAAGAGGATGAAACTTGTCCACTGTGCTTGGTATTTCACGTGTGTCTTCAAAGAAAGTGAAATTTCATAGACCTTTGATTATATTTCAGCTTGATCCCAGGAGGTCTCCTCATGAATTTACGCCCAAGCATAGGAATGTCCTCATTAACTGTGACATCTCCCTGACTGGCTTGGACAGCAGTTGGGCAGTGTCTTTGGTAGCTCCTACAGCACTTGGAGTTTATGCTTCATTGAAAACCTGAAGCTAAGCACAAAATAAAATGTTAGAAGAACAAAAGCTAACCTCAAAAGTGGAGAGGTAATCTGTCAAACCCCCTTTTTCATTTAGTGTTGAAGGAGCTGTTTGTGGTCTGTGGTGAAAAGTGTTTTGGGGTTCTGGGCATATTTTGCAGTATTTTTATTCGATATGAACATGTGTCAGTCAAAGCCCTACATATTTTTTTGCTGAAGAGGCACAAAGACACAAGCCCTACAATTTCCTCTCCTAAGGAGTTGGCATTTGTGTGGTTTTGTCTGATGGAGGCACTTGAATGGGGTCAATTTTTTTGTTAAGGCGCTTGAGGCAGTACTGCAAAAGCCAAAAGAAAGTTTATTTTTCTTTCTGCTCACATATGTGTGAAGCTGGCTCCCATATACTGTGCTCTAAAAGTATTTTTAACATCTTTCACCCAGAAATATGAAGCTGTGTTACCTTTTTGCTCTCTTTGTGTAAGATTACAGGAAGGTAAGCATTGCTTTCACTGTTAGCCACCCATCGATGCGCTGTGGTTAACATCATGCCACACCTCAGCCAAAAGGTGTTGTTAACAGGCAGACTCTTTTGGCATGGCTCGTGGCTCATGATTTGCTTCCAGTTGCTTGCAATTCTGGCAGCATACTCGTGATCTGAAAAACTACAGCAAATAGGTGATGAAGAAAATGTTGCAAGTGTCATCCACAACATCAGGGTAAATAAGCTGTAAGACATCTAAGCCATGCCCCAAGATGCTGGCAGTCTCAGGCCTTCTCACAACCCTCAGGAGCTACTGCTTCTCTTGTCCAGCTCACTGGCAAAATCAACTACATAGCCTGGTTCCTGTGGAGCTTTTCTTAAAAGAGACAATTCTGGGACTGGAGTTGCAGAAAAAGAAAACCAAGCCATCCTGTATTATCTATTTAAGACAATGAATCTGAACTTAATTTGCATATTTTGCATTTTTCTTACTCATTCCTCTTTTACCTATCCCTTCTGGCTCAAATAAATCCATAAGCTGTGGAGCAAAAACTGCATGTCAATAGCCAGCTGGCCATCCTGAGCTCTCTAGGACCTGACATGTGAGAGGCAGAGAAGAGATGCTGACCCTTTCTGCAGTCTCTTTGGCTTTCACAGAGGTAGTGAGTACTTCAGCAGTGGAGCTTTAGAAGACTCAGGATTAGAACTGGCTGAATAAAGAGTAAAGGTTCAAAATCTTGCCTAACATCACACGAATTAACTACATCCTTCATCTTGAAAATCTAAGACTTTTCATAAAATTTACATAAATACCAGTAAAAAGTCTACTTCGGGTTGGATTTCACAGTGTATGATCAAGTTCACATCTATGTAGATCAAAAAAAAAAATTACTATTTCTTAAACTGCACTGTTGTTAAACTGAATGAAACGCCTTCATTCACCATTTTTTGGACAAGATCAACTGGACAATAATCTTTAGGCCTTAAGCTTAAATTTCCCATAAGCTTTCAATCTGATTGAAATTCAGTCTCTGTCTTTGTAGTTTGACATATTAAAACTCAAAACATTCTCACTAAAATTCTTAGATGAAAGTGATGCTTGACAAATTTGCATATTGTGGAAGAAGTGAAGTTTGCAATAAAAAATTCTGTGGAATTCACCTGGAAATGAAGTTTCCTTCTCCAGGTATAAAACTCTTATTTCCTACTTCAAGTGCACACATCATTTATTTTATTTTCTCTATCACAAGAAACACATACCAACAAACCAACCTGTTCTTCTGTAATGTACAAGCAAAAACAATTTCGTCAAATATAAGCTTTTTCAGAGCAAGTAACTCTACAAAATATACACCTCCCCCTAGTGAGAATATGGGAGAAGAGAATGAACTGAGAGATGTTTTGCACTTCATTGAATATTTTCCTACAGTTGGCCTTTAAGGTGATCACTCAAGAATCTATACAGAATATGGGTTTGGTATCCACACTGCTGTTGGAAAGAATCTGTTTAATAGGAAAAGTGGCCAAAATAATCTAATAATTGAAAAATTTCTCATTTAGCAACTAGTAAAAGCGGGTTACACTTGACACTCTGGTTAGATCCTCCTAGCCTATATGGCTATATTACAGTCTGATACAAAGGATACCTACTGTAAGTTAAGATCTTCTTTATACTGTTAGAGCACAAATTACAATTGGTTCAGGGAATTCAAACACATGAGAAAAATATTAATCAAAACCAGTTTGCTCAGTCTCAAAACTCCAGGCCACTTTGTTAAAATTAAAAGAACTTCAGATGCATACAGAACCTGGTATACCTTCCTTGAGTTTCAGTGGATGAGTAATTTCACTTCACCACAACTGCCCTGAAAATGGAAGATTAGAGTCTTGCTCTCTATAGTGCCATGGTAATGTAAACTAATCCTACCACAAGGCAGAATCAGATAAGTTTATAGCACAGGGCAGGCACCAAATACTGAGACAGTGACAACACAATGTTAGACACGGAAATAAAACTGTGTGTGGTCCTAAACCACTATGAGTATCTCACACTGTCTATTTCTTTCCCAGTAAGACCTCTCACCTTTGCATGGCTGAGAAATCCAGCTAGCTCAGCTTCACACAGCTGCTTATCAGCAAGATTTTTGCATTAACATGAAATTCTGGCCACTTTCTACACTTGTGTTTCACATGTGCTTCAAGGCACAAACACATTATGTCTGCAGAAGTTGTCCACAGTCTCTTGACTCTCTAAACTCTTTTTTCTGTCATTTCAACTGCCTAGCAGCTCTGATGTTATCCAGGTGTTCAGGGAGGAAATAGGCAAACCCTAACCTTGCTGGCCAGGGAATTTATCCCACCTCACCAGGCCAGCCCAGTAGCTGCAGTAAATCATGAGCTAAGGAGCTGCTCCACATTCCCATAGTGTTTGGGTGGATATCACGCTCCCTCTTATTGGGATTCTTGCTGCACAATTGCTCAGCATGTTTGGTGAAGTTGCTAGGAAGCTTATGAGTAATTTCCTTTACTGGTATTATAAGGACGTTTGTCACTCTGAATTCATTCTCCTCCAAAGAGGGTGTGCACAAAGCTGCCCCAAGCCAGGAGAGCACATTCCTATTTACAGTGTAGACACATCTGGTTTGAATCACGCAGATCAGCAAATTCCCACTTTGACTGAGTCACTTGTACGGGACTGCTTCTGGTTCTGATGATCTGCACACTTAAAGATGTCTAGTCCTTGTTAGCATTATGCTGCACTGCCAGAAATATCCTGATTCCTTGTGGGGATTGAATACCTCCTACTTTCCCATCCAAACAAGAAACAGTTTATCAAATTGACAGTGTGAAAAGGTAGATTTAAATCTTTGCATTAATTAAGGGGCCAAGGAGCAGTGTGCTTTGCATTGTATAAACAAAACCAATTACTGAGAATGTGGTCATGAGGCAAAAAGTTTTTGCCATACACTTTGAATGGCCAAAAGGAAAAAAATTGGTCTTAACAGTTGTATGATAATTCATGCTTTACCAGCACATGGGAAAAGGTTTTAAGATTTGTGTGTGTATAAAAGCACTGGTTTTTATTGCATTCTATATTTTGAAAGAGACTCTTCTTAGCATGTACTCGCAGTACATTTTGTTTTCGGTCCAGTGCTAAGACAAAACAAAGCAACTTTAGTATCAAGACTTATCAAAAGTTGCTTAGGCTTTCATGGTCTGTATTATTTAATGATCTCTGTATCTCTTGGTTGCCTTTTTGAAGCAGCTTTTTAGGACAATTTAGTCTTTTAATAATTAGATTTAAAATAAAGGGAGCAGTGTTTCCCAGAAGTAGGTGGCACTGAAATCAGTGCAGTGGGATTGCTGTCTCACACAGTTGAAACATGGCAATGCGTATTTTTCTTCACTGCACCACCCAGAGTGTCTTGTATTATATCTTCATTACCAGGTACATAAGCTACCACAAAATGTCAAAGTCTATACTGATTTAAGGCTAGATTTCTTTTTTTGCTCACCTTGATAAGAATTTGTTCTCATAGGAATTTATCTGAAATTTAATTATTTATGGGAGGGATTATGTTAATGTGTTTTCCAAGGAGATATATTACAGACATCAACCGGCTGCCTAGAAATATTTTACAATCATTTCATCATTTTTCTTTTTTTCTTGGAAACAAAGTTTGCTTTATTCTTCAGCCCACAGTAGTTGCTTCATAATTTATTTTTGTAGGAGGGAAGGTGTTTAAGATCTTCCTCCTTGGATGGTAGTGATAAAATTTTTAAGTTGTGTGACTTGGTGACTTTTTGGTCTTTGAGATAAATTATGGTTACAAAAGAGGGATCAAAGTGATACAATGTTCTGGGATAAGAGAGGCAGATTTCAAATGAGGGCTCTTGGGTTTACCTGGCAGCTGTGGCAGACACAAGGAAAATCTGTTGATGTGCTGCAAAGTGGCTGAAGCTGCACAGGGAAAATGAGCCCAGCAGCGCTCAGTAAAACACCGTTTGCTACTGGGTGGGGTGTTCATATTCCTGCAGTTCAACTTTCACAGACATTGACAGAACTTATTGTTAGCGACCAACAGTGATATCACTTCTGCTTTGGGGAAACTGAGAGCTGTCTCAGAGGACTGCCAACCAGATGTGTCTTAGGGAAAAGCAATGAAGAATTTTACATGTGGGTGTGAGTGCTGGGTTCTCCCCAGCCCACTGTCTTTGTCTGCCAGGCTCCCACAGGCAGAGTTCACACCTAAAGGCGATGTGTGCATTTTCCACTCTTCAAATATGCAAACAGGAAGAAACAAATGATTGCTGAAGGCTTTGGTGAAGCACAAGGAGTCTGAGGACTCACTCGTTGCACAGCCCATGTGAGGACTCTCCCCAGCATTTCCTCCCTGCTTGTGAAAACCCCGAGCCTGTGGATGAGTTGTCTGTCTGCACCAGTGGTGTGAAAGAGAGGAGCAGAGAGGAAGGGAAAAAACAGCATTTAACAAGGAGATGAAATCCTGTCAGGCTTTCCAGCTGTTGATTCTACCCATCCCAGCTAGACAAATCAAGTAACTTCTGGAGTTAAAAACCTCTGAGTTATCCCATGAGCTGTCAACCTCATCTGAATATGCTATGCTATTTACATTTAACTGTGAACTATAGTACATCTCATTAAGTTAAAAGTACTGTTTTAATAGTAACATATAGGACGGAGAGGAATTTTTAGGATTTTTGGCAGGGGATGTTGTTTTGAGGGGTTTTTTTCCAAATTTCTTTTGGAAAAAAATTGTCCCAGAAATCAAAGTTGTCAAATTTGGAAATATCTAAGTAAACCGTGTAAATGTCATCACAGGAGAAGTCTTGTGGACTTAAAGCTAAGTGTGTGCAATGGTCTGTCTGGCTACTACATTTAATCACTCTTTTGAAGTTATTTAACTAGCAAGACTTTACGGTGGAAATCATCTGTGACAATTAACCCCAAGAAGACTCACACTCCACTGCCAGTTTATTTCTCCACAGCTGTAGCAAATGTTTTGTGCTATTTTTTCTCTGGAGGCTTGTTCTTCCATCCTCTCCACAGCAAGAGCCTTATGTCAATTTTTTTAGGTGCTATTCTTGGACTCACCTGTCCCATGATTTAGAAATAGAGCTCAGCACAAGTTTGTAGGTTCTTTCTCTTTTTTTCTATTATGATTTCTGGAAAAAATTTTTCCTAGGAAAGAGCTGGTGTAAACACATATCCCATTAAAGAATTTCTCAACAGAGATTCAGATTGCTCAACTAACATCTCAACATTTCTGAAATACCTCAAGTTTTCATTTTAAAATAAAATCTTTAAGGCATTTTATTTCTTTCCTCTCCCCATTCTCACTCCACTCATTCAGATTTGGTTGTTAATTCAAATGCTGAAAATCTTTTGCTATGTAAAAAGCAGACTAATCTGGCCAGGGCTACTTCCAAATTAAAATTCAGGCATGGAAACTTACTTGATTTCAAAGAAGACCAGCTTTTTAAAGCACAGAGATAGTTTGCATACATAATATATGTTATTATATGTAATAAAGATAAATCAATATAAGGGTGGTTCTTTTTCTTGTATGTTAAATGTCTAGGCTTTTTTTTTTTTTTTTTTTTTTTTTTTTTTTTTTTTTTTTTTTTTTTTTTTTTTTTTTTTTTTTTACTGTGATGAACATTTTCAGGCTGAAGTACCTGTAGGGAAAATGCACACAAAAATCTGTGTAAAATTTGAAATCCTAAAATGGGCAGAAATCGCCATACAATGTTATTGTATGTTGATAACAAACAATGTGACTTGGTTTCATAAAGATTTGAGGAGCTGTAAAATCAGATATAAACCCCAATATCCATGAGATATTACAGGTTCAGAATTTATATCCATGGCCCCAGCAGCACTTTTTGTTAATTCCACTCCAACTTTATCAATAATTCTGTCTGAACTACGTGTACAAGTGCAAGATTCTTTGAAGTCTGGAGACAAAATTCAGCCAAATTATCTCTGGGCAAATTTCTGTCAGCACAAAGCCCTGTGGAGCTGATTGAAAGTCAATAGGAGCTTTTAATGAACAGGAGAACTGGAGTGGCAGGGGCACACGGAGCAGTCTGTGCCACCCTTGTTCCTCATTGCACATTGCACAACACTGGGTTTGTGCAGTGGGCAGGAAGGAAAAGAAACTGATTACGAACAACAGCCACCAAAAGGAAGGTTGGCAAAAAAAGGAAGAGTGAGAAAACTGCTTGTCCAACCCCTGTTGTGGATAGCACCACAACACAAGAGCAGAATGTAGGGTTGCCTGTCACATTTTATTGTTATACATTTGTGGATAGTAAACATACCTAAATGAGAGAGACACATGATCAAGGCAGCTTCACAAAGGTGAAGTGAGAATAAGCAAAACAGTCCACCAACCTCACTGCTAAATATGTTGAGTAGAATACTCCAAGTGCTTCTGACATATTTAGGCAGGCTGAATGGTAATTACACCTTTGCTTTCTCTGAGCTTCTCTTCTTGTTTCCTTTCTATCCCAATTGATACTGAGCTGAAAGTGCTGGTGCAGGCTGAGAAGATACTGCATCTGCAACAGAAGGAGAGACAGTGATACAATAGCTTAGAACTCCTCAAGCAAAGATGAGTGCATGTCATAGGCTGGATAGGACAAAGAGACAACATCATCTATCACACAATTACCTCTAGGGTAGAAGAGGGAGCCATTTAAAGGGACACAACACTCCCCTATGAGTAAGGACAAAAAGCAAAGATTATCTGCAAAACTGAAATTATGCAGGAACTGTCAGGTGTGTAATGGTTTATAATTTCATTCTGCTTCCACTAAAATCAGTTTGACTATTTCAGCATGGGCAGAATTAGGCCTGATGTTACTTCTCAGTGGAAGTTTGATTAAAGTATGACAGCTAATGCCATATTGATTACAAAGAACGCTGTAGGAACAGTAGAGACTGCAAGCTGTCAAGCTCTTGAAATGGAAAGTTCTACCTACCAGCCCTTGTTGGTGTGTGAGTACAGTATACTGAATCACCACAACCTGCTCTGTGTCAGGATTTTGGGAATTTGCCTATCCAAACATTTATTAGGCCTGACCTTTCCTGATGTTAGAAATCAATCAAGAAGGAAATTAAATGGCACTAGATTATCTATAAGAAAACTGTTTAAGCTTGCAAGTTTGTAGAGATCTGATATGTCTCAGGAAAAAAAAAAATACTACTTGACAGCTGGCTACTGAAAATTGCAAGTTTTAAAGCTATTATTTGTTGGATGTACTTACAGAATTACCAATAAGCTCGCAGTTGCAGCTGAAAATTCTGTGATGGGGCTTTGATTAAAAAGGTACATTTTTCTCCAAAGGTGTTGTTTCATTGAAAATAAAGCTTCTGTTAGAGAGGGTCATTTTCCATGGATTAGAGAGAACATGCCTTTGTCCAGAACAATCCAAACTCAAGTGTCAAACTGAAGTAGAAAAGAATTTCAACTTGGTACTTTCTCACAGATACATTTGCAATTACTAGCTACTTATAGCTTGTTGAGCCAAGTAAGCCTTAAGTAATAATTACTTGCATTCAAGTAATTATTTAGCATTCAGAATTGAAAACTTTTTGAGATATCTGTCAACCAATACCCTTTTCAAATTTTTCCTTAAAATCTTTCTTGCAAGGGAGATAAAATATTTGAGAGTAGGATATCAGCTGTGCCCCTGGATTAGCACATTGACCAATGCTATCACTTTGAAAGCAGCCCTTTGAAAGCAACCCTTTTCCTATTTTCACAGCAGCCTAGGTTTTGAGTTGGGTTTTTGGATTTGTTTTGGGAATTCTTTTGCTTGAGGTTTTTGGTTTTTTTTTTTCAGTTCGATGTGCCTAACACTTCTCCAGAGCACATTTCTACTCATGAGGTATTCCTTAACTGTTAATTCTGTTATATCTTTGCCTATTCACAACTCATTATGTAAGATTAGTAACCTAAATCATGTGTCACTGCTCCTACTCTTTGACTGGATGACGGTGAGTGCCTACTGAGGCACCAAAACCTTATTTGCAAATAAAATAAGTTGTCACTTACTGAAAAGCCAAACATTTGTGTGGGCAGATGTCCATTAGCACAAATGTTCAAGGATTAATCACCAAAAGGGGTGTGAACACTTTTGAATAGAAAAGCAATTTAGAATTCATGCAAACATTTCTGAATAATTTCCCTAGCTTTTCTTTAGCTTGGAGAAGGCCTACTGTTTTGATGTGGGACTCACTGATTATTTCGGTGTAAAATGCAGTATTTCAATTGAGACATGAATTCAAATTTCACTAAGACATTTACAAGTAAATTTATTTCACTGTACTTTCAGGTTGTACTTTCTACTTTATTGATTGCAAGCTGAAAACATTTTACAAAGCAGGGTTGTTCACTGTCCTAGAGTGTAGCTGCTCAGTGCAGAAGTCAAGAACTATCTTGGGAAACCTTATACTGATCAAATAATTTCTGTTTTCAAATTTGTATGCTCTCTTAAATACTGTATGGTTTAGTGGTATATTCCAATTATTATCTGCAGATGGATGGATCTTGCACAGTGCTTTAGAAAGTGATCTCTCCCATTTTCAGCTACTCTTAACATCCTTATCAAGTATGCATTACCTCAAGGACATCATGTCTGTGTCATTAAATGCAGCTTTGTAACAGAAGCTGAGACTTCTACCTGTGATTTACAGACTGTAGAAAATATTTTGTAACGTGCAGCCTTGTGGAAACAGAGCCCTCACACGTGCAAGACATAAAATATTACAAGGACCCTGCACATGGAAACCGGTGTAGGAGTTGTTCATTGCTGATTAGATGGCTTGTTACAGGTGGTTCTCTCCCTACTGCAGCCAGAGACTGTTAGAAAGAACTTACTGCAGAGAATTTTAACAAAAGCAGATAAGCAAAAAAGCTGCTTGCTTGATTGTGAGTATCAGATAATGGAGCTTTGGAAAAACTTAGATTTGCATTAGAGTCTGCGAATTGCAGAAAACTGTTTACTCGACTTCTCACACTAATATTTTGAAAGGCAGTTTGTGAGTATTAAGAGCTTGATCTATGAAATAGCAAAGATTTGTTTTGAACTAAAGGTACAGAATTAGATCCCTAGCACTGGATATGTGCTTTTAAAGAAAAAATACTGCACTTATACTTAAAATACATATCTTACTGAAATAACATATCCATTAGTTATAAACACCAGCAGTTGTTCAAGCACAGCTGTTTACAATAATATACGACCTGACCTTCATAACAAATCCATGTAACCTAAAGAAGACCTAATGCTATGATCACACAATGCAAACTAGAAAAGGAAGCACAAGGTCTGACCAATACCAGGAACATCCCTTTTTACCACATTATTCTCTCTTTCTCTCTCCCCTCTTCCCCCTGCCCCCATGATTTTGATAATTAAAAAAAGAGCAATTTTTTTATAGAGTCTCTGAACTCTTGTCACGTGCTTGTCTTTTCTTCACCCATGGGTGCCATCAGCATGAACTTACTTAAATTTTCTCAGGAATAAAGCACTATTATTACCTGGCAGTACCATTTAATAAGCTGATAATTTGTATTGCAGTGTATAAAACCTGGTCTTTTTTCTTGGAAAAAAGGTCACCTGCTAAAACAGGGTTAGGAAACCATCAGTGAGAAAAACCAACATCCTAAAATCCCCTCCTTTGCATAATTGAGTTGAACATCTTAGACAATTATCAGAATCCAGGGAGAACTGCCCTGTGGGAAAACACAGGGAACAGCTACATGACAAAAACCTTTGTTGATGATGAAAACAAAGAAACAGCCTTTCATTCATCTGAAGGTGCAGTTTGTGGATAGAAATGAGTGAGAGGGAGAGAGATAAGGCACACTAGAATTGCCGTGTGAGGTGCAACTGCTACAGCTGGCCAAAAACACATTAAAGATGAAATCAGGTTGTAGGATGTGACAGACATTCCCATCTTTCACCCTCATGGTACTTTTGGCATAATGATTTTGTGTCTTCCTGGTGAGGCTCAGTTGTGATGAGATATACTCAATAGCTATGCCTCCTTCCCCTCACCAAATCCCACTGTTGGTAAAGAAATAACCATGAGCTTCTTCGCATGTGCTCTTCTCCTGTGAGATCCTTGTACTTGGTAGGAAGAGAACTACAGGAAGAAAACTAACGTACACTCAGAAAACAAAACCTACAAAGCCATCTTGGGCTGGAAGAAACAACCCTCTATTGTTACAGACAGTAATGAGAACAGGAAAAAGATATCAAATATGATTTTTAGATATATTTTTAAACATTGACCTGCACAGAAATGAGGAGTAGGAGAGAAAAGAGGGTAAAATATGTTAAGTATATATAGGCTTTTAAAGCCTTACTGAATAGAATCATCACAGCCTAATTTATCTAGTTAGCTAATGAGACTCATTTTAGTGATGTGGGTGATGCAGCACTCTCTCCCTGTAACAGCACCTAGTTGATCTGATACTAAGAGCTGGGGATTTCTGCATTATCAGCTGCCAGGTAAGAGCAGTGCAGCAGTGCTGTGGTGCCTGCAGGAAGTGCTGGGGGTACTCCCCCTGAAGGAGCAGCCTTGCTGAGCCATGCTCTGCAAACCAGCAGCTGCAGTGTATCAAGAAGGGCTGCAGCACAGTCAGTGTTCAGCTCCTGTAGGCAGCGCCTTCCTCCGAGCGTCCCCAGCGAGAGCCAGCTGGAACCCGTTGATGTATTAGGATGGGAGCTTGTGCTTAGCAGCGCTGCTGGGTTTGGGCACAGGCACGGAAGGAAACACAATCTGACTCTGACCAAGCACTGAAAACACATGGGACTGGGAGTAAAATGAGCTACGGGAATATTCTGAGTGGAAAATCAGGGGAGATAAAAGCAGATAAAATGCTGAAGTGTAAACTGTTGAAAATGTGTAGGACAACTGCAGATGTTTTAAACTATCCTGCATGGTGAATCTGCTTGCAATGAATAGGGTCTGTGTAACTTAATATCTGCTAAGAACAGCTTCTGTACATTTCATTTTTTGCAATCGTTTTTAGGCCACAAGTGAGAAGGCATACAATGACTTTTCAAGTGAACCAGTGTCCTCATTTTGTTGCATCAATGAGTAGTATGAGAACATAATTTTGCAAAACTTGGTCAGGGAAGCAAAATCTATCACATTTCCAGGATCTCACAGTGTTAAAAAGCATCACCTTTTATTAGATATCGTTAAAAACCAGAACCATTGTTTACAAGCAGTTCCTTCACTCTAATTTTAAGGCAACTACTTTTATTTGCTAAGACTTATTCTAAGTATGGGAGGGCAGAGAGAAACCTTAGGGCTGCAGACAGCTGGGAAGAGCATCATAACGCTGTGCTCCTGTGATCCATATGTTTCTTTATATGCAGCTTGTGCATCTCTTTGAAAGAGTGAAATGCCAAAGAAGAAGTATGTAAAAGAATTGGTTGTAAGTCTTCAGAGAGTTATACAGAACGCCACATAAATAGGTTAATTTGCCATCTGGATTCCTTCTAGAGGAAATGATTTTAGAGACTTGTGAGTCAGCTTTTATTTTGAGAACCAAGAGACAAAATATGATCCCTTCTGTACCCATGGGAAACGATTTCCTCCTAGAAGCTGTGCAGGGAAGAAAGGACTCTTTGGCATTAGCTGTGAGTGATGCTGTATGGACACTCAGCTACAGCCCAAAATCAGAAAAGAAAGTCTAGCCTTAGTGTCCAAGCTAGCCTATGCATTGCTCTTACCTATATTTTATAAACATTTGAGATTTTGAGAAGCATCTTTTAATTAGTGGGTGATATTCTAGTAGTGACAATGGTTAACTGTACTATTTATTATTTTTTTAATTTCTCCTAAAGAAACTATTTACAGGTTTGGCTTTTTTTTACTTGCTAGATACTATAATGCTTCAGAAATTCTTCCATGTGGGCCTGTAACTGTGGAAAAAATGAATTATTGCCTAATGCAAATAACATTTCACAAACAAACTGTCTAGTAGAGACGGATCCTTAAAATGTCCAGGGTAGCAGTTTACTATTTCACCTCTGGAACTGGGCATTAATACTAGCTATAGCATAACAGCCAAAGTTTGAATCTTCAGATGCCTAATTGCTCTAGCACTATTAAGATTTAAGTGTCTAACTACTTTTACAAAGCTGACAGTGTATAGTCAGACTCTTACTATAGCACAGAAATTTTTGACTAAGCTAGCATTTCTCAAGTTGCATGAAAAATAGTAGTTGCTTTCCTAAAAAGGTCCTATCCCTGTCAGTCTCTGAGAATGTGGAGGCAGGAAGTATGTTTAATATTTCATTCAGTGTACTTTTCTGGGGGAAGAAAAAAAAACCTTGGTTCTCAGGATCTTTTGTGCAAGAAGATGGTGGTTAAGGTTACACTCCCACAGTTCATAGGAAACTGGTGGGTGTAAATCATGCAGTTGGTTTCTGGCATACTGCCATGGGTAGGCAGGTGGCTCTTTGCAGCCCTAAAAGACATGAGGAAGTTGTTTTACAATGATAAGTATAGCTCATAGCTTTGTTAACATTCCTTGATAAAAATTTCTAGGTAAGGACCTGCATAAGTATTTAAGATTTTATTTGTATATGTTTTGTGCTTGACTTTCTCATGAGGCAGCTGTACAGGCAGTGTTGAAGATTCTAACACTTTTAAATAATATAGATGGTGAGACAATTTAACCTATTTAGATCTTGCAAGGAAAGAAGAGTTTAATTTGAGAGATAAATTTCAGATCCCTACTGCATCATGATCTAAAATCTCACTCTTAAATTATAGAGTATCAAAGGGTTAAATGAGAGCTAGCTAAATTTTGCCTCTCCACTATTTCGGGGATTATATTCTGCTCTGTTCGTTCTAGTTTTCCCCAGGGGAGTTATCTGTCCTTCTGCTGCTTCAGCTAAATATTTCCACCAAGCTGTTTTCTCACTGTGGTTATGGTAGAAGGCAAGATTTTCACTTTGTCCAAAATACGCATTCTTGGCTGTGAATTCCCATCTTTTGGCCCTCCTGTGCTGCCCCTTCAAATTTTGTAAGAAATTTGTTTTCTGGGCCTTTTGCAGTCACAGAAAAGTATGTGCTGGCAGTTTGTCCAATAATCAGACTAAACTATTAACCACAGTTTGAAGTGTCTGAATTGTTTCTGTGTATTGCCTTTCCCTTGCTCCGGCAGATTACGTATCTGTGCTGCATGTTTTACAGAGAGGAACATGGCAGTGAAAATTAGTATGTGTGCAATACCTGAACACGAGTCAAAACTGTTACAGTACTGATATTTGCAGATTTATTATTTACTGGTTAATTTGGTGAGACAGACAGGTGACATCATGATTTGACAGCAATTACACCACTTGACAGAATACTGAACCTTTAGAAAAGATAAGTCTTGTTCGCTTGCACAAATTATTCTTTTGACTACAAATATTAAAACTCAGTCAATACCAGGGAATACCAATGAATTATCATCTTCCCTCTTGGGGAATCAAAAGGGAAAAAAAATTAACCAATAACATGATTTGCCACTAATAGCAATGATTCTAGGTAAAAGCAAGCTAGCTATTAAGTGTTTCTCTCTCAAAATTTAAGACTTTGTGTTAGCATTTGTTCTTTGACTGATCAACTGATTCAAACCCTATAGCTTCATATAGATGTTTGCAGATTTTACAGAGAATTAGATCAGTACGCTTCAGTTCTAACTTGACATTGAGACAACCTCAAATAGTTATTAATTACATTGGAATCAGAAGTTAGTATTAATCCACAGTCACCAACACTGGCTGATTGGGTGGCCTTGTCACAATGCCTGAGCTCCTCATGTGTGGAACCTACTTCCCAACTTTAGAGGACAGGACATCCTCCTTGTCTGTGCTTCTCTTAACAGCCCTTCAGAGTCATTGCCAGGATAATTACAATATAAGGAAAAATATCGCTTCTCATTATGATTCTTACACCTGAAACTCTAAGCAATGAAAAATACCTAATATGATATATAGCATGAAACCATAGAAAAAATGCTAATAATGAACCTGACCATAACTGTTTCAAACCTATTTTTATAATTTTATTTGTCATAAATGTGCTGTTTATTTTTCTGTTCTATTTAATATTTTGTAGTCTTAAGAAACAATTCTTAAATTGCTAACAATCATCTCTTAGCATTACATGAAAACAGTGAGACAGAGAAAGCAGGATTCTGCTCTCATTATACCTAAGGAGAAATTCCAAGGTGCTGTCTGTTGACAGTGGAGTAGCCTGCTGATACCAATGCAGGTGTTACAGTGTGAGCATTGCACACCAAAATGGGACTTCTTCAACAGCTGCAAATGTGCAAAGCAAGGTTTTCCTTTTCTCGACTCATTTATGATTGAAGGAAAAGTAACTGATTAACAGAAGATGAAATAGAATCAGTGATGTCCCTTTGGTGCAAGTTATTAAATATCAGGTAAGAGGATTGGGTGGCCTTGGGAGAATTTTCCTTGCTTTTTAAAAAAAGAAATATTTCCCTCTTTTGCTTGTTACTGCACAGACAACTGTTTGGAAAAACTTTAAGCCTGGAGTTTCTGTTTCTTCTGTCATGCTCAATTGAGCTGAGTCTCCACACAGCTCTATTTCACACATAGACCAACAGCTGAAGACAAGGTATGAAATGATGGTGGCATTTTCGGTCTACCAGGAAATGGCACAATAGATCACAGAATTCCACCATTGTGAAGAGTTAAATAATGGTTACAATAACAGGAAAAATATTAAAAGTGTGTTAATAGTAACTGTGTGAAGAAAAACAATTACTGAATTCATCCATGTACATGAGAGATTCCATAACAATGTATGTAGAAAAGAGTTTTGAGACATATTGAGAAATTATCAAGTTATTTATTACTCTGAAAACTTTCAGCACATTTTATTATAGTCAGTGTTGCCTGAGTCAATGCTGCTTCTGGCTTAAAATATTCTTAGCTAAAATCTGTCATGTTTTCATGATACTTATGCCATGATTAAAAAAAAAAAAAAATCTGTGTCTTGATGTGGAGTCTTTCTGTGATATTTCTCAGTCAAAAGGGGACCCTTTTTTTCCCCCTAGAAATACAGGACCAATTACATATTTTATTTCATTGCCCAGAATACTGCCAAGAAAGACTATGCCTTTCTGCTGAATGTTAAAAGCATAACAGGGACATTCCTAAAGAGCTCACAACCTGAGTAAAAGGCAAAGCAGAGGGCAGGATATGGAGCTGTGGAAGGTCCAAGGGTAGAGGGGAACTACTTGAACTGTGTGTGGAGCAGAGCTCTCAGCATTAGCTGTCTCTCATCATTCCAAGACCTTGGTCTGAAATTAGGAACTCCCTGCTGCTAATGGGACACATGACTCTAATTTTGAGCCATCACTTAGGCCTTTTTTTAACTTCAGTACTATTATATTATTCACAATATAAAGAGGTAAATATTAAATGAAAGGAGGGGAAAGAATTGGCTACTTTAAACACTCTTAAATAGAAACTAGTTTTGTAGCAAAGAGGGTATTTAAAATGTAATGTGTAATAAATAAAATAATTTGGTTTAATTTGAATAATAAAATTCATTGCGTTAACAAGTACAAAACTTTGTTTGCATGCCACTTAAAGCTGATACAGGGGTGCTGATTCTTCTGTTTGACAGTGGGTGTGCCCAAATGATGCAAAAGACTGCATCAGATTTTGTCGCTATTTCACACAGCAGTCAGGAATTTTTCATTTTCCACTATATTCAATATACTGCTAGATGTAAGCCCCATTTTGTTATTATTTTATCAAAACTAACAATATTAAAAAAAAAGTTACATTAAGGAAAACAACTTGAGTGATATATATTTTTTTCCCTATTCTATGACTAGTTCTCTTAAAACAAAATATGAGTTGATTAAATGCTACATAAATAATTCCCAAGGCAATTTTTGCAGTTAATTTCTTTTCTTTAGTAGATGACAAATGGTGCAAACAGGTATTTTAAGTATGTTTTGGGGCTTGGTGGTTTTTTGTGGTGTTTTAACTTATTTTGTAACCGTAATACAATTCTTCTATGGCATGAAAGCTAGCAATTGAATTTCAGAATCAGAATTGCATTTAATGACTACACACATCAATATACTGGATTTCAAAGTCCTCTAGCTCCTGCAGTGCTAGAGGACTGCAGTGTTGCAGTGCTAAAATAAAGGGCTGCCAGTAAACTTGTGAGCTGAAATAATTGCCTGCAACAGATACTCTATATCACTAAACTGGACAAAAATATTAGAAGATAGTGTTTTTTCTTTGTTTTTTTATGCTGTATACAAAAGTGGTATTGTACAATCTGAATTTATGGCTTGCCTTGTACTTCAGAAGAAAGGCTGACAAACTTCTGTTGAATAGCCTGAGGACCTCAGAGGGTTTTATTAGGACTTCCATACATGGCTTTACATTGAGCCTCTTTCACGTAAATTGAGCAATCCTCAGAGGGTCTCAATTGTATTTAGGATTTAAAAACTATACCTTCAACAATGTGAACATTTTTATTTAAGGAACTGAGAGTGTATCCTAGAGTCTGCATATGCAGACTTACAATAGAGAATATATTTTTCTCATTTATAAACATCTGGACAAACTGGTACGCTGTCTAGATCCCACAGCAAATTAGGGTCTGATTTTTAATTAAGTTTGGCATGCATCAGAGGAGTACATATGTTCAGCACATGTTTTTACCTTATACATCTTTTGCTCCATTACCTATGTATTGTTCAAAATGAGTTCTGCTGCTGAATACAAACTGTCCAATTTGCTTTACTTGAAAAAAAATTACAAAATGAAAAATAATCCCCGTCTTTGACAAAATGGAGCCATGATTTTTCTGGAAAGAATATCCATGGACCCAGGAAAAAATTCACTGAACTTGTAAAATTATTAGAATGAGTTGCCAAACCACATGCACTTTGCAGATTTTGGAACTTCATAGACCGAATTCACCAAAAAAGTGTTTGAGAATGAATGCAGCTCTTCTTCTGTGAAACTAGAATAATTTTATTGTTTCTAATTAAGAATAAGTAAATCATGTTTTCATATAGTTCTGATGTTGGAAGGGCTTAGAAATGAAACCATGAAACTCGTCAGCTTTGAGAATTGTGATTGTAGGTACAATTATAGTGATATGGTCTGCAGGAGAACTTTTGGAAATGAGCTTTATGATCATGAGTTGCAAAATGTTGGGGATTCATCACACATCTACATGTCTGGACAGCTAAGTCTAAAGTTTCTGCTGCACAACTTCTGGCCTGATTCTGCTCCCTGAGCACACCTGGAGCTGCAGAACAGGACATCCCATAGGACTGCACTAAGGCAGATGGGACAGCAATTCCAGGACTGCTAAATATGGCATAGTTCCAGGGGCAAACACTGCTTTGTCTGTAACCACACGAGTCCTGAAAGGCAGAACCATACCCGTTATGAGGTATGTGAGCTGTCTCTGCCGTTAGCACTCGGAAAAGGAAACTGAGATGTTGAAGACAAGCACCCACTGGCACCTTTCACTTCAAATATTTGGTCTTGCAATAGTCTCACTAGAAAAAAGATTTAAATGGGAAAGAAAATACAAAGTAATTTATCTACTTAGGCCTCTCAGAACAATACTTCATGAGTGAAGGTGAAGCCATGAGTGCTGTGGAAGTGAGGTAGTCCCAAAAGTAGGTGTATTGGTTTTGCCCTCCTCATCTCTGCTGGTCTTAACCAGGAGTCTACACGCACAGCTCAGCTATGTTTGGTAGCTGGAGAAGCCTCCTTTACAAAGAACAGCCTCTTTTACCTGCTTATAACTCTTGTCCACTGAAACCCCAAAGAAAGTGAAAACAGGGGATTCTGTGGATTCTCAGCCCCAATCACATCCCATTACCTGAACCGATAATTCCTTGTTTCTAGGGAAAAAACTCGAAGGAGACACCTCATAACTTCATGGTTTTGATTGGCACTGCACAAACATAAATCTGGTCAGCACTTGAAGGTACACATCCTGTATGCTTACGTGGTCCCAAAGTTTGTGGTTTTGAAAAAACAGATTTAGCTGCATAATTGTTTCAAAATTCATGCATTTAATATTTTTATGATGACAAAGACTTAATAGGATTTATTTTACCTTATGTTTCATTTATGAGGCTACTATAAGAGCTTTTTAGAGCATGTAAGAACTACTTGTACAGAAGTGTTCCCAAGACATGCCACATTTTGAGTAAACACCCATATACTCAGAGAAGGGGGAGTTTACTGCCTTTTTTTTTTTTAACTTTGTGGATTTTTTTTGAGTTCTTAATGAATGTTGAAAATCCCTAACTCACAAGACTGTTGTGAGGATTAATTAGTGAATGTTTTTAAGATGCTTTGAAGATGAAAGGTGTGATGTAAATGCTAATTATTTATTATTACTATCTTCCTAGTCTTGAACAAATTTGGTTGATGTGGAAGTGAGTGATTGATCTTGCTAAACAGAGGTATGCACAGTGGAGCAGGGCCTTTGCAAGATTTGCATGAATAATTCTCCCTATGAATCTCAGCTCCATCTGAATCTCTCCATCTATCCCAACCCGCTGCCTCCGCATGGCTTTGACAGTGCCCTTCAGACAAAATTGCTACTCTACTGCAATCTCTGGGCCTGATCCAACAACCCATGAAATCAGAGAAGATTTTTCCATCACTTTCAGGGAACTGGGCAAAAGGTCAAAAATAGTCTTTTATACAGTATTTTGGAAAATAACTAAAAGACAAAAGCCTGTTTTCTGAAAACTGCCCATACTTCCTGTCTGCATGATTAGCTTGATACATACTGTCAGGTTTTGTCAGTTGTGTCAGATCATATTCATATCATACAGTTTCCTTTGTGCACAATAATATGATTCTTTGCAGGTCTGTTCAGCTGTGAAGCTGTAGCTGTTTGCTGTATTAAATTATGTCAAACTTTAGCATCAGTGTACTACATCACACAGGGCAGGACACTTTGCTGTTCATCTTTGTAATATGAAGGGTCCCAGCTCCCAATGCCTTCACAATTCAGCAGGAGATGGAAGGTACAGCCAGCTATGTCTTACACACTTATCTTTGCCAGTTGTACCTCAGAAATGTCTTTGGACTGGAAGCTGCTCCCTTCAGCCTTCTCATTGTGATGATGCACTGTGGGTAGTCACCAACATAATGACCATTAAATCAGAGGTTTGCTTAGAATTGAGCTCAATTTGACTTTACAGAATATTCCAGCATAGAAAAAGGTATTAGCACCTCACATCTAATTGTGAATATTATTGCCTAAAAAGAGTCAATGGGTACATGACAACATTAGTCAGATACAGCAGAATAGCAAACTATTAAGGAAGAGGAAACATAGCAGCTTTGTAGGTACAAGTACCAGTTTACACATGTGCTGTCTGCGTGATGCAGACAAGAATCAAGCAGGAGGTAACAGGAGGCAGCTGTAAAGCTAGAACAGCTCAGACTGTAATAGAACCTGTGTTGTTCCTAGCAATGGCAGTTATCCAAGGACTGTGATATATTATTTATCTCTTGGCATTTTAAAAGGCAGTTTAGATAATCTGTGTGTTTGTTCAAATGAAAAAAGTGAATCCCAGGCATTCCTATAGCTGATGTGAAATGAGGAGTCAGGGCCCTTTCACCATGAAGGCATCCAGGAGCACACACAGTGAAGTGTGATGCGCTGGGTCTGTTCACTACTTGGGATGTCTAGAAAGCAGAGGCCACAGGAGAAGGACACAGTTCAATGAATAGCAGTCCTCATGGACTATCACAACAGGTCATGCTACTAAAAACTGAGATAAAAGAAATCCTTCCTGTGGCAGTTTGTGGATTGGCTCAGCTATGAAGTGTAGTTGCTCTCCTCCCAGTTTGGCACGGGTTATCTAGCTCTGTTGTACACTAGAATAGCACTAGGACCTACAAAACCCAAAATAAACCAACAGAGAAAATGTTCTGCACCTACAGGTATGACTTATTACATCTATCTAGAGCTGCATTGGCGCTCTAGGAAGCACAGAAGGCGTAGACCCAGAGCAGTCCCCAAAACAAATTTGCTTTTTTGTTGGTGGCTCCCAAATGTCACAGTAAATCTTTCTGGGGTATTCTAGACCCTTTGTTCTCAGACTGATGAGTGTTAACAACTAAAAAACAGGCAGCAAGGGTGCTGTGTGCACTTGCAGTGGGAGTTCTCACAAGGGAAAAGTTTTCATTTACAGGTTTTGTTGGCCTCGTATATCTGTTGTGGCCCGTGGGACCTTTACATAATCAGACCAGGAAGTAATGTAATTACTTTCAGTTAGTTTTGGGTTGCTTATTTGCTTTTGATGCTCCTATCATTAAAGATTTATAACTAGATCACATTAACCAACTGAGATTTTTAAAATAATGTGTAATGAATATGTTGGTAATGTTGATGCTGCTCTTAGGGAAGTTAATACACAGCCATGAAGTTTCTTGAAATCTCCCATCTATCTCAGTGAAGGCCAAAGTGCTGAACTGAAGGTAGAATGTACTTAAAGCACCTCTGTGTCTCCACAGATCTGGCCCTTAATTTATAAGTACATTGCACAGTAAAATGGAATTAGCCTCCTAAGGAGTTTCCTTTAGTCTGCTACTGCTCTCTAAGAGCAGATACAAAAGAACTTCTCACAGGGTCTCCAAATTCTCAGTGGCCATTGTCACTGCTAGGTTGCCCTTGCTGCATATTAGGTTTTAAATGCAGTATTTTTTTATCTGATCAGAAAGATTGCTGTCTGTCATTAATAGAAATGCCAATAGCATTGTAAGACAAGTTTGTCCTCAAGATATAAGCATTTACCTGTCACAACTATATTTTCAGTTTAAAGACATGAAAACTGAAGGAAATAAGTCTGCAATGACTAAGTAATTTGTCTTCAATGCTCTTTAACCTAGTTAGGATGCTATTCTGAAGTGCTGAGGAGCCACATGAATCTCAAAGCTTGAGCTTCTATGTACTCAATGTTGAATTACTGCTGATCTGGAAAAGGTTGATTATTGATGACAGAACAAATATAGCATGATAGACCAAATTAGCCCTTCAGACCTCAAATACTATGCTTTTCTAATCTAGCAACAGTTTTTCAACAAAATAAAAGTACTTTCTGATGACTTAGTCAATACAATTACTGAAATAATTAGAAGTCCCAGTAAAGATATTACAAGATGCTTTAAAGGAAAGCTATAATACACCAGAAGCAACATTGTGCTGCAGTTTAAAAACCACTTTCATTCAATCTATGCACATGGACATGCTGTGCGGGGGAGAGTCTCCATGTGGAAGGAGTTTGGAGGAACAGAAAAACAAAAACTCAAAGGAACACATACAAAAAAAGACAGTTTCCAGTTTTGTATAAGCATGCAAGTAATTCACCTCAGAGGCTGCAAGCCTGCAAAACAGTCTCTAAATCTTCAGCAGAACATCTGGGCTAGAGATGGGTGGACACAGTCACTCTGAATCAGTTCTGCATTTACTAATTTATGGCTACCTGCAACAGGTTTATTGCATATTACTTTTCCCAGAAGGTAAATTATAAAAGCGAAGCACATAGGACATGGCAACTGTATGTGAAGAAGTGTCAGTATATTTTATTGCATTGTTGGCAAATCTTCTGGTGAATCCAACTTGTGTTTATTCAGGTTGTTTTGTACGTGGGTTTGGATGATGGACAGATTCTCCCACAGGGTCCTACAGAGAAGAAAACAAACAGAATACTCCACTAAGTATGGAACTGAATTTTACAAGGGTTGAATGAATAAAAGGGCGCAAGATGCAGTTTCCCATCTCCTGATTTTAAACTACAGAATGAACTCATCAAATCTGTATTTTTCTCCACTGTCTGGAGAAATGTACTTTATCCCATGTACTGTAGATAAGTACTGCAATACAGGACAAATGAATGTATCATGAGATATAGGCCATGACTTTACATCTTTCACATGCATTAACATACACTTGAAAGAAAAATGCAAAGGTTGTGATGAAACCTGGAAAAAAATCAAAAGACTGTAGCCCTTCAAACTGGACAATTAGCTATATTTATAAGTTTATATGTTTATTCCAGCACTTACATTAGTGGGCAGCACTGTTCTGAAAAATACTGCCCTGTCCATCTTCCCTGGTATCCAAAGCAAAAGCATTTCCTGAGGAAGCAGACAGATTTCATGAAATAATATTAATCTCGTGTTTTCTTCTGACTGCTTTCTGTCATATATTTTTACCTTTTACATCTGCTTCTATTTTGTAACCATGTGACTCATCAATGACTATTCTATTCTGTATTTTAAGAGAGAGTCAGCTATATACCACAGAGAAGTTTTCTTATACAGAAAATTAAAATTAATCACAGAAAAGAGAAAATACCAGTTTGATCCAAAAACATTCCTTTAGTCAGCTGTTTCACACTGAGCTGTATTCAGAAAGGAACTCAGAGCTGATAAAAAACAACCACCCAAATTACAATAATTTTATTTTGAATTGAAGTAGTGTGTTTCCAGAGGCATTCACAAGTTTTTCTTACAGTCATCACAGAAATAACTCCTGGATAAGTTCCCATATAGTAAGTTATGTCCAACAAGGATTTTGATGGAAGTTCCTCTGGGAGTCAGTTGGAAAAAAAAGGGATGTTTAGTTGACTCTTTTCTCACAGAGATCTATTTTAGGCAGAAGCTTAATTTAAAATTTTCTTGATTAATTTCTTCTTTACAAGATTCACCTTCTAGCCTAATGTTAACATTGTTTATATATTTTGATTGAAGAAATTTAAAGTATCTGATCTGTTTCTGTTTCTGCTGGTGGAAACAAGGAAAGTCTCATTCATGTAAACCTAAACATGGTTACAAATTGATGTTAAACATATTATTTTTGTCAAGAGTATATTATGGATTTATGTTATGGATAAATTTAAACTGTTCATATAGCTACCAACTGACTTTAATGATTGCTTACAGTTGTGTTTAACAGAAACTGTTATGCTGTGTCTTTTGCCAAAATCTGCTTCTCTTCTCTGTGCTTTGGCAGTGACTACAATTGAAATTATGTACTGCATATTTTTATATGCAACTTATTCTTTTTTCACCAAAAGCCTACTGTAAAGACAGTCTTAATGAAATTTCACACACAGCATGAAATTTTAAGAATAGCCATTATTTGTGTCTGCCATTAACATTACAGTATTTTTTAAGAAGTGTGAACCTAAAAATTATGACAAAACTGAGATTCAATCTGATTTTGGTGACATGAAATCATTAAATATAAATGAGGCATCTTTTATTCAGAAAAATTTCCAACTATCAGAACAGCCTCTTCCCAGGCCAAAGAAGGAGAGAGGACAAAGTTCAGCACAAGTGCACAGGGTGCTTTAAAGTAAGGTATCTGGAGAGTGCATCTGCAGGTGCTTTGGGAGGAGTACATATTCCAGCCAATAAGTGTGTGGCATCCTCCTCAGTGCCCATAAAATGATGCAAATTACATGACATGATTTTATAACCCCAGTCACACACAAGATTTTCAGTACCATATTTCCTGAAGTATTTTTCGTTATACTTTCATGGAATTTATTTCCTTATTTTCACCCTGTAAAATCCCTTTTAAATATGTCTGCCTGTCCCTTTACTGAGGTAAACTTTGTGGCAGCCAGTGTGCTTGATCAACTTGCCCCAAAGTTAACACTTCTATTCGCACCTTTAAGAAGGTCCTAGGACTAAGGGCCTCAGAAGAGGTTTGTTTTGGTTTTTTTTTGTTTTTTTTTTTTTTTTTTTTCCGAGGCATTTGCAATACAGTTAACAAATTATAAACCTTCTGGAGTTTTGTGGCAATCATATCTTGCTCTTTTTTCAAATGCTTTTGCTGGTTTTTGTTGCTATAGAAAAAAAGTTTTAAGAAAATCATAGCAGGCATCTCATTATAAAAAATGGAAAACCGGAACAAAGTAAAGACCAAGGACTCTTACATGGATAATGCAGAGAAAATGTTTCTCTGGAATTGCCATGATATAAATTTATACTTGGGAAAATGAAAGACAAAACTAAAATAAACAGGAAAAAATATTGGTTTAGTTGGTATCACTTGAAATTTCTTTATTACAAATAAATCTTAACATCTGAACACTGGGAAGGACCTCTGAATTTGCAGTTTGGACTCAACGTTTCAGAAGCTGCAGAGATCCACTGAAAAACAGGAGCCATCCAAACTCGCTTCATATAATCCATTTCTTCTTTTGATAAGACAGGTGGTGACAATAATTGATGATAATGATGATGATGATGATAACATGATCCAATTATCTCAAAGATTTAAAGTTCCAAATTATTATTCTTCTTTGGAAATTATTATATTATATTCTTATATATTTGGAAATTATTCCAAAGAACCCAACTGTAGTCCTTGACTTGGGTGAGAATAGAGAGTCTGCTCTTGGAGCTTAGGTCACACCAAATAATGTGTTACAAATGACAATCTGTCCACTTATAAAAAAAAAAATCAGTCCATTTTTGTGTATTGTTGTCACCTACAATGGCACTTCAAAATGGAACAATAAACCTACAAAGAGCTGGAGCATTTAATATCTGATTTGAATAATTTTATGGATATTTTTCATCTTCTAAAATTGTGTCCCAGATCAAGGCATTTAATATTTACTTTTAAAATACATTTTCCAATAATGACTCTTGCCTTTAAGTATTAATTTCCTACAAAAATGATAATAATTAATGCAAGTTTTACCCTTTGTTCTTTTGTTAGTATAAGGCAAAGATGCCAAGAACATCAACAGAGAACTGTGTCTGGACATCAATAGTGAGATCACATCTTTTTCATGTAGAAATACTTCACACTTGATTTAGTGATTTACCAGATGGAAGAATACACACTGAAATACACACTGAAATCACTATTGTTTTAATAACATCACAAAGCTCCCTCAGAAATATCACCTGAGATGCAGTTCTACTAAGGAGCAGTATAATTCTGTGTGTCACCAAACAGTGCAGGCTCATTTCCATGCTGTGTGTCTGAATATTTTTTCCATGTGACTATGTGGGAGCTCTATAGAAGAGGAACTCCTGAGTGTGTTATGGCATATTAAAGATTTGAATGATATGAAGAGGAATTCTTAAAATAAGTTGCCTGCTTTCTTAGGGCATAAAGTACCCAATACGATTATGGACAATAAGCACAAGCTATGAGTAAAGCAATGTAAATTGTATTCAGCTAGCTCTTTATTTTTTTTAACTGAACATTTTATTGCAGTTCTTTTTCATTAAAACGCACATCCTTATTATACAAAGCAATAATTAAATCACTGTGTATTTCAAAAGTTTCCAGACTTCATGAACAGATCAGGCTTTGTTTATGTATCCTGTTAGGGGTCCCCATTCCCCTGAGTTTAGAGATCACAGCAGGTCATCCCATTCAACCACAGTCTCTCATCCAGCAATTAACAGTGTTGTTGTTTTCAGTGAATTCTCCCATTTCTCTGTAAGCTGATTGGAGATGAAGTTGGCTTTTAAAATGATTACATGTTAGAGATATGAAATAATTAAATAACAGTGCATGCTTTCTGGAAACATCCTCGTCTGACATATAAGTACATTACTTTTAGGTGGATAGCAAATATAATTTTTAAAATCAAATAGTCTGTGACACAGAGCATTAGAACGTCTTTGCAAACAATCAGTAGAGTGACAGTAAAGTTGTATCTGTAATATCAGAATGAGTAAGTCTTACCTATTTCTAAAAACAGGCAGGTTACTTTATAACTCGTTAATTTTACCACCTTTTCATCTGCTTTCAGGCAAACAGCCAAGTCAGTCAAAAGGCAGCCTTTCATGTATCAGTTATAATTCATGGCTTGTTTTCACACAGATAGATTCATCTGAAGGTGGAATTTGAAGTCAGATATGTTACCTTAAATCCCAATGTGTGAATACTCTCATTAAGAATAAGTGATTTTAACCAGAGCAGAAAGGGATTCATGTGGTTTACATATTCATGTTACTTGGATTTTATCTTTCCAAATGTTCCTTTGTAAACATTTAGTCTTGGACTGTGTAGGGTCTGAAATAGCTTGGCATAGGCCTCAAAATGACCATATTTGGAGAGGTGGGAATGGTTTGAAATTGTGCCTATTTCTTTAATGGCCTGCAGGATCCTTGTGCTTTTCACTCCCAAATTTAATTTTATCCCATTTGCTGTACAATATCTCCCTGTAATAAATGTGTGACAGGCCCCATGTTTCCTCTGCTTTGAAATGACTTTCAAGGAATAATGTGTTTCATGATGCTAAAATATACTTCTCCCTCCTGGCTTTTCAAATTTTAATAGCAATGGGATCTTGACAAAAGTTTAGTGACTAAATAAGGGCAGATAGAAACCTCCTATCACAGTCTTTATGTAAATCAGATTATTTCTTGTGTGGAGATGTCATCTATTTATTTATACGGTGCATACGCTCCCCAACTCTGAACATCAGAGCTGACCTGGGGAGGCTGCCTGCAAGGAGAGGGCAGCTACGGTCAGTTAGTCAGGTGCCAAGTGGTAAAATTGTCTTTTAAAAAGTAATTGACTATGACATTAGACAGCAAGTAACATCTTCAAGTTTGTGGATGTTGGGCAGAGAAACAAGGGAGTTATTTTGCAAGAGATAATTCAATGTAGTGTTCAGCTATCCCTAAATAACTCCATTGAGACAATAAAATCACAGCAAAGATGCATTTTCTGTATTAAGTTGTAAGATATTCAAGAGTTTAGCTGTGGAAGTGGCTCCCACAGCATCTGATTGTCCCTGACGATTATGTGATACAAGTTAAGTAGAAAGGAAAAAACAGGTTTTATGCTAAAACGTGGGAAACTCAGCCCCAGCACATTTATCTTCCTATAGCACTGACATTCCCTTATTGTACTGTGGAGATTAGAAAGCAGTTCCTCAAGACTCTCGTTCAAACAACCACATAGTGGTTTCTGTTTATTTTTGTGGAGGTTGCAAGGCAAATAAGCATGGTACTCTGGGAAAAGTCCTCAGGGAGCCCCATCAGTGGAAAAATGTTACCTGGTCATAGCTGGGGAACTGTGTGTGTTAACAAGAATTAGCTGCTAGAAACAAGCATTCCTTTAAGCAATCTGGAGGGAATTTTACTTTTCTCTGTCTCAGAGTCTCCAAATCTTACGTGAGTACTCCAAGAGGGGTATATGTTTCTGCTTCATGTGTGAGCTTGAGCTATCCTGGTTTTCTGGGCTGAAGCACTGTGAGCCCAAACATTGTGCTCAAGTCCTCCAGCCTGAACTGTCTTGAAACCAATTTGAATTGCACTGAAACAACTTCATGATCTCTGAGAGGAGTTTAAAAACATGCTAAGAGCTGGAAAAGATGCAAACATGCTGACTCTCTGCAGAATATCACTAGCATGTCTCAAGCACAATTATGTCTGTGTACCCTCAGTTTAATTTTCGCAATTAAAGGTCATTAACTGAAATTAGGCCACAGAGCATTTGCAAGCAGAAAAATATAGTACATATATAAATACTTCTTAAAATTAGTTTCAATTACATTGAAGTCCTAATTAATGCCTGGTATAAGTGCACTGTTTCCTTCTCTCAGCTAAAATGTGATGCTTCAATGCTATAACAAATGAAAGTAAAATTAACAGCATCAGGAACATGGTTTTAAAATAAAATGGATGTCCTCTTAGGTTTATTTTGCTCAGTGCTACTTTTAAGGAACACAGTGCCTTTCCCCAAAAATTCTGGGCAGGAAAATATATGTATTAGGGGTGGGACAGGCTGGACATTTCCCCAGAGCCGTTCTAGGTGCAGCTTGTCACCTGTATACTGTACAGCTCCTTTGCATTGGCAGGTGACGTTGTGCCTTCCGAAGGTTTGCTTTCCTTGCAAAGGAGGGCTTCCATAGCCTTCCTAAGCACAGACTTGGTTGCTGATGGCTTCAAAGCCAAAGAAACAATGAGTAATCTGACACAGATCCCACACTGCTATTCATGATACCGTGTCCCGGCATCAGAACAGACACAGTACTAACTAAAATGGATGGCAAAATCAACTTCCAAAAGTAGTCTTGTTTTAAAAGAACTAGTGATGAGCTGTATTTTTGAAAAATTCCATTCAAATTGGATACTGAATTTTAAATATTTATAACAGTGACCAACTTCGCAGCTTTTGCAGTTTCCCAAAATCTTCCTTGATTTACTAATTAAGCTGAGCTAACATCACTACGACTGAATCTCTACCACACCTGTGCTGAAAAGTATTAAAATGTTGTATTAGTAATTGCATGTCCCAGTATGACTTTCAAAACAAGACTTAAGTACAAAATCATCTTATGTATTATTGTCCTGTGTATTGTGGCATTTTCCTTCTCATATAAAGTCATTCACCTGCTTAAGTTCCTCATGAGCAGAATTTGAATGGCCACGACAACGACACAGCTGAAAGGAATTTTATTATTTGCAATAATTGAATTATTTGCATCTAATCAAAATATCGTATATGTATATGTATATGTATATGTATATGTATATGTATATGTATATGTATATGTATATGTATATGTATATGTATATGTATAT
>VZUI01047288.1:0-10674 GCA_013401135.1 Cettia cetti
CCGGTGCCACATCCATCCCCCCGCAGCGCCGGTGCCACATCCATCCCCCCGCAGCGCCGGTGCCACATCCATCCCCCGCAGCGCCGGTGTCACATCCCCCCGCACCCGCCGCCTCTACGGCGAGGTGCCGCCCGTCCTCCGTGGATGCCGGCGCTCCTCCGAGGGGCGGGCGAGGTGGCACCCGCGGAGCCCGCCCGGTGCGGCGGCGGCCGCTGCGGGGCTTTGTTGCGGCGGCGGCCGGTGGCACCCCCGGGGCGGGCGGGTCGGGGCCGGGCGGGCCGGGCGGAGACGCTCCGCGGCTGCGACGCGCCCACATCCCCGGGCAGGCTTGGTCGCCATTTCGTGCGCTGCCCAGCGGGGGCGAGGACCGGGCGTGTGCGGGGGAAGGAGCTGTCGGTGCTGAACTGCCGCGGTCTGCGTTTCGGCTCTTGAGCCTTTATTTTTCACCCGTACTTTTTTTTCTTTCCTCCCCTCCTCACAATTGTGATTTTGTTTAGGTATAGAATAGCTACAGTGTGTCTGAATTGCGGGCTTTTTGTTTTTTCCCTGTTTTGGCTTCTTGATGCCGATTAATGCAGAATATCGCGGTAAAGTCTGTGCAGCGAGTGCACTTGTCTCTTTGGTTATAAACTAATGATTAACCAAACCTTCAGTTGTTGCTGAGGTCTTCAACATAGATGTGTTAGTTTTGAAGTCTGAAATGTGTTTAAACCAAGGCTTCGGAGTCTAAGTGTAAACAGTACCTGATTAATAATGCCAAGCTGTTTAAATATTTAAGATCATAGCGTGCTTCAGCCCAGTCAATAAGGCTGTTCCATATTGACAAGAACACTGTGAAAGGAATGCTATTGCTTAGCTCTCTGTGTAGGTGGATAAAACAATGGAAAATGTGATATATAGCTCTGCAGTGAAACCTGTAGGTCATGACATGACATGATGTTCTTTTATCCTTAAAGGTCCAGGTTTTGTGTGTTTATTCAAAACAACCTCCTACTAGAGTGAAAAAGCCAGTGTTAAACACCTGGGTTTCTTTTTTCTTATGTTCCCTGTCTTTGTACATTTCTTTCTCTGTGTCTGATTTTGATTCTTAATTAAGAATATTGTGGAAAATGTAGATGAAACCTGAAGACTTTACCGTATCTAACAGGTGCGCTATTAATCATTTCAGTATCTTCCATCATTTAATGTAATAGATGTGCTAATTTATGGATAGTAGTTATATGGGTCTGTGCATAAAACAGGTCACTACGACATCAGAGAGCATCTGGACTGTATTTTGAGTTTGAGAGCGGCTTATATGCCAAGAGGCCAGTCTTGCTGCTGTTCTTTGGCAAAAGATATCACCTAGAAAGAGAAGGATACTTTAGTGTTACATAGCTCAAAGAACCTAGATATCAAAAAACTGACTTGCAGGTGCAGCAACTTTTTAATATTTGTCTAATGTGTTTGATGTTATCATTTGTGTGAGTACACCTCAGGCATTTGTTTAGTTTTGAATAGAAACTGCCATGCAAGTGACCAGAGCTGCTAAAGAGTGTGATTCCAAAGTCTGTGAAAGTTACTTATTTGAATTTCAAAGTACTTTGAAATTCTCTTGGGTGTCTAAAATTAGCTGTCAGACTATATCAGTATAGAACTGGGAAAGTGTTACATTCTGAGAATGTTGACTGTAAAGAAGCAAAGCCAGAAAGCTGCTTGGTGGTGACAGAACTTGGGATCCATTGAGTGAATTCGCATTCTGGGTTGTGCGAAGGCAGCGTAGCTAAAGGCAAGCTGTACAGCTGTGCTACCACATCGCATGGTGGAGTAGTGTGTGCCAGCTGGTGCTGAGGAGGGAGCTAAAACCTTCACAACTCACAGGTAAATCCACAACTAATCATACTCATATTAATATCTTAGTTCTGTCATTAGCAATACTGGCCACAGTAGAATTATTCAAAAGTTAAAATGTTCAAGGTGAATGACGTCACCAGAATATGAGCCTTAGATACCGTTCCTTATCTTCTTGAAGAAAGCATATTATTTATCACATATACCACAGCTTGTTTGGCAAAAAGGGCTGTAATAAGAGATTTTGGCTATTTTAATTTTTTTTTTTTTTAAGAAAATGAAATTACAAATCTAGTGATACTTCCTGCTAGCTTGTTGCACTCTGATGTTTCTCTCTAGTGCTCAAAAAGGTGACAGCAGAAGCTTTAGTAACCAAGTTAAGAGTTTCTTGGGGTTAATGAGATGTCTCTCATGTCAGATTTTATTATTGTGAGGATTCCGATTTCAAGTCAGGAAATGGTAATGCATGTTGCCCATTCTTCCTGCTTTAGCAAAATGACTTGCCATGGTATCTGGACATAAAATATATTGAATACACTACGGATTTGGCATTTTTAAAATAGATTATTGCACAGCTCAAATAGCTCAATCAGCCTAAAAATTAAATGTCTTGCCTGCACCTGTGAAATTGCTGTTATTCTGTGGTCTTATTAATCTGTCTCAAATCACCTTGAATTGTGATTACTTCAATTTTATTGAAATAGTACAGTAAAATTGTGCTGTTCAGTTTCACTGGACTTGTTCATTTTTTTCATGTTTTATGAACAGAGTTGGTAAAATGGGAACTCATACAGAGGGAAGTATATCTTGGTAATGAAAGCTGAGGGAATAATGTAGGAGGTAGTGTGTTGGGAAATATGCAGTGAATTTGATTTTGCTTTCCTGAGTGGGCTGATAGTATTAAAAAAATTCCATTATACTTTCTCTGCAGTGATAATTTGTTGCATTTTAAATTGGTAAGTGTGTGTGTTGCCTGTTCAGTTCAGTATTAAGGACATCATAACTTCTGCGTTTATGAATACTGTCTCATAAATGCAATATTAAGAGAATTTGTAAAGAGTTAATCTCTAATAATAAGATTAACATGATGCACTGCAAGTTTTGTCCTGCAGTTTGTTAACCAGGAAAGGATAGTTGGAAGCTAGCTATATTGCTTTCTTCTGAGCTACTGGAGGCTGGCTGAGCTTTCAGTTATTTACCTCAATAGAAAACTGAAAGGGAAAAGTGAACAAAGGAGGTCTGTTTTGCCTGTCCCACTTGCTGGGCTGTTGTCTTTGCCCTTTTCAGTGAAGGAGGGGGTAGAGCTGGGTCAGAGTTGAAGAACACTGAAAAGGAATTCAAGTCTTATATTGAAATGTGAATGATAGCTTAGTTTGAGTGCTGAACACATTTGTTTGAATTGATTTTTTTCTGTCTGCGGGAGCTTTAACTGACAGATGGTGATGGACTGGCATATAGACTGCTAGAAGGTACAGCTAGATATGTGTTCAGACCCTGATTAGATGCTCAGTAAACAAGTGCATATCTGATGAGACTTTTAATACTGGAGATACTGATGCTAGACACTGTGTGACACACTAGACATTTGATTGTGTGAATTAAGGGCAGACCCCTGCAGCTGGCATACATTCAGGCTTACTTGTCTAGCCTAATTGCATTGCAAATACTACTCTGGATTGATCTTTAGCTTTTCCCTTCTAGTAAATGTTGAATAAGTACAGAAATGTTCATCTGGATCCTCTATTAACTGTTGTTAAGAAGCTTTCAATTTTTGTTTTGGTTTGCTTTGTGAACTGGGATCTATCTGAGTATTCATTTTGTGAATACACTGTTTTCCTACACTGTTTTGGTTTTGAAATGGCTCAATTCATAATGTGATTACAGCTTTCCCCTTGTTAACTTTTTAGTATGGAAGCATAACAGCTTGAATTATAAAATGTTTCTGTAAGAGCTCACAGTACCCCCATTCTCCTTTAAGCAACTAAACTTTATGTAAAAAAAGCAGCATTTGATGTAGAGCATCTCAGATGCATGAAAATAGCCAAGAGAGGAAAAAAAGGCTAGTTCAAGTTATCAAGACGTGATAACTTTAAAGAACAGCCTCATTAGAAAGGAACTAGCTGTCTGAATTGTCAGTTACATCAGACAGAATTGGTACAGATGTTGTCTCTCTAAATTCTGTAAATACTCAAATAATACTGCTGAATTTGTATTCATCCCAATTAGATTTGAGTTGCCCTTACACTGTGTCTGCACCACTAGGTATACATGACCTTTTGATTTCCCTGGGTTTAAATGTAACAGTAACAATGTAATTGTTACTCAAAAGCTTGTTTGAGGGGAAAAAAACCCCCAAAAAGTCCCAAAACAAAACAACCCCCCCAACAAACAAACAAACAAACAAAACCCCCACCAATCCATAACTTCCGGCTTGTATGAATTAGTCTTTGGCCACAAATTAGGTTTTTCTAGACAGCCAACCAAAATATTTTCCTTTAGACTTTTACCTAAGTGAGACATGACAGTGTTTATGCATGAGTATAGATTGTCTTTTTCTGAACTGTGCCTCTGACTTCTAACTTTCTTTGTGTTTTCAGCGCTGCTGTTTGTCCAGCATGACTCGGAGGGTTCGTGTAAAGGACTGCCTTTGCAATGTCACAACACTGTAGGGCTCTGTATGTGTCTGTGTATTTGCAAAGGCAATGTGTAATCAGTGGGTGCAGAAGTCAGCCTTTGTACAAGATTTGGAGTCAGGAAACTGTTCTGCTGGTGTAGAACAATTACATGGAGTTAACTGACCAGAGCATGGGTGCTGGCCAAGGGAAGGCTTCCCCACTGAGTATTTTAGCAGGGTAATAGAAATCAACAAAATTCAAAAGAAGAGAAAAAACAAATCTTGAGAAGGACCACTTTTCAAGAATGCTTAAGAGCTAAGTGGTGCTCATCAGTAGGCTTGTATACAAGTTACCCTTTGTAACAAGATCGATGGTTCTCTTCCCTCTTTCTCCAGTGTTTAGAAGGACTAAAAAGTAGAGTTTCCCACCCTCCTGCTGTTCATATCTCTAAGACAATCAAAATGCAGGAGGTGCTTGATGTGCATTCCTTCTTAGAATTTTCAAGTGATAGCAGGAAGAGGAAAGCTTGGCCACAGCTCTTCTTTGGGTGTGATAAACAGGTTTAGTGACTTGGTTACTGCCACTTTGAGTAAGCTCAAATCTGTGGGTCCCTCCACCCAGCCCCACCAACACCTGTAGACCAGTGCTGTGGTCTCTGGACCAGCTAAATATATAATAGGAATTTAAATCCTCTGGTATTGGTGTTCTTTTGAAATGGAAGTAATTTTTAAATTGTGAGATCAGCTGAATTTGGTATATTTTTTTGCATTTGTTACATGGCAACAAAAAAATCAAACCCCAGTTTTCCCATTGGGTGAGATGAGATTTTTATGGGTGGCTCTAACCATTTTACTGATTTTTCATCTCTTCTGACTAGGTAATTCCCACTGAAGTTCAGAAAAGCAAGACATAGTCCTTTTCCTTTCCCATCTGTTCAAAATTGTACAGGATTTGAGTAAGTTTACAAGGGAGAACTCTTCATTCACTGAAAGAGAAGAGAACAAAAATAGAGTTTTTGCATGCAATGCTGAATACACTGAAGCCTCTAGGCATTTCGAGTCTTGGAACTGTAAGTTTTGTTTTCTGGTCCAGCTGCTGTGAAGAGCTGTGTTCTCTCAATGGAAGGAAGTTTTTTTTACGATGAGAACAATCAGCCATTGGAATTACCTCCCCAGGCAAGCAGTTGATTCCCCAACACTGGACACTTTTAAGATGCATCTGGGCAGGCTGTTGGGACATCTTGTCTAGACTGTGCTTTTGCCAAGAAAAGCTGAACCAGAGGTCCTTGAGATCCTTTTCCAACGTGGTATTTCTATGGTTCTGTGCTATGTCCTTGAGGCTCTTACAGACAATCCACAGTCTTCTTAGCTTCTTTCTGATGCAGGTGTCGTTATTATTTCCTTGGCCTAGGTTTGGTTAGGGCATAGAGGCAGACAAGAATTATCACAATTGCAACTCAGCCTAAGTAGTACTACAAGGGTGTTTGGAACAACTTTGGGCTTGTGAAAGAACTCATCGTTCCTATTGGAGCTGTACCTTATCTATAGTTTGGTTTGCTTTTTGCCTACTGGAGTAACTGTGTCTTTATAGAAGTTTCTATACAGTGCAGCTCTGACACCTGTAATGTGAAAATAGTTTTTCAAACATCCCTGTTTTCTCTCACAAGCATTTAATGTATTTATGGACCTTGGAGTCTAGTACCCGATATTTCAATGTATTATGAAGTGCAACATCTTTCCCAGACAACAACAAACTTATAATCTCAATATAAATTGAAATGTTCGATTTTTGGTTTTCTGCTTTTTTTGTAGTTGGAGTGATTTAAAAATTATATCTAAACTTGATTCTAGACAGGGACAAAATGAGGACTATCTTAATTTACATGTGAGCTATTTCTGCATGATAGAGTTGAAATGTAGGCAATTGCATCACTGGAAAACAAGCCAGTCCAAGGTGACTAAAAGCTAAATACCTATTAAATCTTGTAAGTAGTAGTTGTATAAAGTGCATATTTTTAACATAAAAAAAGATTAAAAAATGTTGGAACATATAAAAAAAAGTGTGACCACCAGAGGGCAGACACAGTGTTTAAGGACTCCAACCCCAAATCCTTTGAAAGGAGTCCATGCCTATAAAAATGCAGTGAGATAATGACTGAATAAATAACACAGTAAAAATGCACAAAATTTCATGCATTGACAGAAATATAATACTGATCAGTGTTATGATGAAAGTAAATACATCTGCCAGGAACTCACCTGAGGTTTTGTATTTCTACAGTGAAAGTCAGAGTAGTTAATCAGATTATGCAGTTGAGCTGTGAATAATGTGTTCTTAAACTTACCTCATTTGCCTTTATATTGAGTCCAGTAATTTTAATTCGAGCATGTTTTTCATTTTAAAATGAAAAGTACACTCCTTTCTTAATAGTTTTTCCCTTGTAGTTAAAAGAATAAAGAATCTTTCTGATTTAAATTTTATGTTTTCCCAGATATACCCCAGGATTTGCATGTATTTTATTAATAACATTTATTCCTGCAAAGTGTGTAATTTTGCTCTTCAGAGTATTATGAAAAATATTTAATGTTATGGACCTAAAATTAAATGCTTCAATAAAGTAGCCTTTTTCAGGAAAGCTGTAGTGTATATTTTAGTGAAAGATGATGTCTAATAATTTTTATTTTGCTTACTTGATAGAAATGTAGATGTTTAATTAAAGCAAGTAATGTTTTGGGTTTTACTGCTCATGCACTCTCTCAAGTTACAGTGATAGTGTCTTTTCTTGGAATTACTTTCCTCTGAAACCTAGACTGGTTTTGTGAGGGAAGAAAAGGCTGTAACTCTTTGTTTGAAAGCCACAGTATTCTTTACAATCATGTCTTAAAACCTTTGGTTGCTCTCTGGGGGTCTCAGCTCTACCACTTACACTGGAGTGAAGCATCATCAAAACAGCCTTAAATGCTGCCCCAGATTTCCAATCCCCCTGCTATCATTTCCAGCAGGCACAGTTCCATTAATAGCAGAATTTCTGGAGAGATTCTTTGTAAAATGGCTTGCGGATATCATCCCCAAAACTTTATCTGGAGGAATTTCTCCAAGTTACTGCTAAAGTTTATGTAATTCACAACCTTCTCAGTCTTCTGGCATTGAATTATAGGAATAGGTTTCTCATCACATCCAGAATTGACAGGATCAGACACTTGAAAGAATATAATGGGAATTAACTATGAATATACAAATCTTAATAAATCATTCACTTGAATAATGTGTCCTAGCTTTTCCCCATCTTGCATGTCTAGAAGCCAAGAAACACCTAAAAATGAAATCAGAGTTGCAGTAAATAATTGGTTGATTTTTGCACTTTTGGAAAAAAATAGCTATAAGTTATGAGACTTGATAGCTCTCTACAAGGGCTCAATTCTGTTTCCTAGATACAGTGACGGAAACACTATTGCTGAGAGCATCTGCAGCAGCACAATCTGTTGGAAGTTAAGTGGCTGCCAGGGCTAATGCCAAAGTTCACATTAGTAGGAAGATTAGTTTTTGTGTTCATTATGTTATACAGACATTTATGTGTGGGGTTTTTGTCCCTGAGATAAAGCTGTCCTAAAAGATTCAAGCATTCCTGTGAATTCCCCTACCTCCTAAGTTTAACTGTGATTTTATTGAAAGACAGCCCAAGAGTTACTAGTCATACTCGTGACAGGAAGCCAAAGTAAATAAATAACATTATTTTTATTAGATTGCAAAGTTCAGATTGCAAACTAATAGGTAGCTTCCTTGTTTGACTGTCAATAGAAAGACATATTTATTGGAATGGAAGAGAGAAGAGGAAGAAAGTGCTGAAACCAGAAGAAAATGTGAAGATAAAGTGAGGGGAAACAGAGCAAAGGGAAGAAGTCTATTTAATTACATACAAGTAGATGCTAACAGGATAGAGCTATGATTTCTTGTTTATTAAAACAAAACCTCAAGCTGTAGTTTTAGTGAGTGATACTCATAACTCTGAATTATTGTCTGAGTTAGTAAAGAATTAAGTTTAAATAATTAATTTGTAAGATTATTCTAATAAATACTGCTCATTTGTTCCTTTACTTGCTGATCACAAGTGGAAAAATGACCTTTCTGTGATGGTCCCTTGATCTATGCTCCAGTGATTATTCTACATGCATCTGAGTTTTGATAGAACATTGGAATGAAAATTGCAAAATAGTACAAGAACGTATTTCTGTGAAGATGCAGAATAATGCTGATCCCTGAAACTGAACACCTGGATTATCCTGGATAGTAGAGGATGGAGTGAGACTTCTGTTTCTGAAAGTATATTTAAAACAGCTGAATATTTGCTTTTATTAGTCAAAGATAAATATCTGTGGTTGCAGGAAATAATTTATAATTCACTATGGTGAGCTAGTGCACTAGTTTAATTTTTGATCTTGTTCAAAAATAGAATTCAGATTAGTGGAATTAGGAATAGTTTAATAATTAATCATAATTACAGTAATGCTCCCCAGTTTTAATATTAATTTAGTTTTATAATTAACGAAGAAGGGAACTGAAGTGATGGCCTTGAAATATGACTTGGAATTTAAACATTTTAGGACTTTTCAATATATTGCTGTTCAAATATTACTTTGGGAAATAGAGATACTGATAATTTTTAACACTAAATATCATTGGAAAAAGCAAGCCATCACTTTTCAGCTAGAACTGAAAATGTAACTCAACCTTTGCAATGTAATTCAATTTCTGAACACTAATCCTGTAACAAAGACTTGAGCAGAGCCCAAATTAAACGCTGGCAAGTCTGTAAGTAGGACCCAGAAGAGCAACATTTTTTGCTCCCTTTTCTTCTTTATGCCTTTATTGCTGTTTCTACCATCCAATGATAGATTTTTAAATACTGGCTATTCAGGCATAGGCAAGTAATTAGTATGTAAATCTTGCTTTGAGTGCAATGGAGTGTTAGTAGGCACTAAATGTAAAACAAAACTTACAGTTTCTTTTTAAGAAGGCTTACATACTTTAATATAATCAGACAGTCAGACTTTAAAGTATTTTAAAACCTTTGTTGTCTAATGACTTCTGAGTTTTCATATAAAATTATTTCACAAATTTCTGTGTGTTCTTTGAGGCTGTGACTATCTGTTCACACATTACCAGTCCTAATGAGATTGTAGTGTATGATTACAGCTTCTAGACACAATTGATGTGTACTATGCAGTACAGTTTTTTAGCACTTAGGTTTTTCAAGAATGTTAAAGCTTGTGTCAATACATAGATTCATATTGGTGAATTTTGTTATTGTTTTATTATGTCACTGCTTAGTACCCCAGTTTAAAAACCCTGTGTGAAAGGACACATGGTTAGCATATGTATTCCACTTTCAGAAGCCCTGCGTGTAGCATGCCTTGCTCATAAAAAGTTTCATTTGCTGCTAATGAAACTGCATTTGAGGTGAATAATCTTATTGGTGATGTGGAAAGGAAAACTTAGATTTAGATCAAACTAGTTTAATTCTTCATAGTGCTTCAGTACTGGAAAGCTAGCAACTATACTGTAAAGAAAATATAATAAATCCTGAAGATGGCTGAGGACAGTGCGACTAATATTGTGTTTGGAGAACCAGCATGGCCAGATTATCCTCACTGACTTCAGCATGAATGATATTCTGTTGCAGTGAAGTTATTGATTAGATACAAAGCTTGATGACAAAAGGTGATGAGTTTTGAGATTTCATTATTTTTTGTTGTACTTTGAGGCAGGGGGTGTGTTTGGGTGGAGCATCCCTTGCACATCCAGCCAACTCTCCCAGGAACTGTTAGTGATTTTAAATGTTAGACTGACAAGTTGTAATCATTAAATTATCATCATACAGTAGTTTTAAATAAAGAACTTTCTATTATGTTTATTTATGTATATTCTCCAAGCTGTGATTTCTGCTAAGGTTATTTGTATTTCTTTTTCAGGCTATGTGTTAACTGTGTTATAAATGTAGAAGTGCCCCAAATTGACTTCTTGTGAGCAAATGTAGTTAAGAGAGCAGGAGATCAATTTTTTGTGCTGTGCTGTCTGATCTGAGGTCAGTATTAGTGAAGGGATTTGTGTCCATTCATAGTCAACTGTGGAGAGACGGAGATGGTGCTGAAGGCAATCTTGCCCCAATATATTGCAGCTGTGTTAATTACTAAAGATTGGTAACAGCCTTGCCCTCCCAGCTGTGGGTGTG